>JARYGA010020075.1:0-33317 GCA_030545235.1 Helianthus tuberosus | reverse complement strand
TTCAGACCTTGAAGCAGAAGCTTTGTGACGCACCTATTCTGACTTTGCCTGAAGGCAACGATGATTTTGTCGTGTACTGCGATGCATCCAAATTAGGATGTGTTCTGATGCAAAGGAACAAAGTCATAGCATATGCATCGAGGCAGTCGAAGGTGCATGAGGAAAACTACACCACTCATGATCTTGAGTTAGGTGCAGTTGTGTTCGCTCTTAAGATCTGGAGACACTATTTGTACGGTACAAAATGTGTGGTTTTCACTGACCACAAAAGTCTTCAGCATATCTTCAATCAGAAAGAACTCAACATGAGGCAAAGACGTTGGGTAGAGCTTCTGAACGACTATGACTGCGAAATTCGCTACCATCCTGGTAAGGCGAATGTCGTAGCTGACGCTTTGAGTCGTAAGGAACATGTCAAGCTTCATTGTGTTCGTGTTCAATCTGATATTCAGGCTCGAGCTGATATTCAAGCCCGCATTTCTCAGGCTCAACATGCTTGTGTTTCACAAGACTTGATGGGTAAGGAATTACCCTATCACATTAAGCCTGATCTTGTTTTGAAGGACAATGGATCATACTATTTCATGGACCGTTTGTGGGTCCCAAGCCAAGATGGACTTCGCACTCTGCTTATGGATGAAGCTCATAAGTCTCGTTATTCTATTCATCCTGGCTCAGACAAAATGTATAAGGATCTTCGTACCCAATATTGGTGGCCTGGTATGAAGAAGGATATTGCCTTGTACGTTTCAAAATGCCTTACTTGTCTTAAAGTCAAGGCTGAACACCAACATCCTTCTGGTCTATTGGAGCAACCAGAGATTCCAGTTTGGAAACGGGAAAACATCGCTATGGATCTCATTACCAAACTTCCGCGCACTAAGAAAGGTCATGATGCCATTTGGGTAGTTGTTGATCGTCTTACAAAGTCAGCGCATTTCTTGCCAATCCGTGAGGATTTTTCTGCTGACAAACTTGCTAAAATCTATGTGGATGAAATTGTAGCTCGACATGGTGTTCCTTTGAACATCATTTCTGACAAAGATGCTCGTTTCACTTCTCATTTTTGGAGAACCATGCAATCTGCTATGGGGACCCAACTTAATCTGAGCACAGCTTATCATCTGCAAACGGATGGTCAATCTGAAAGAACAATCCAAACCTTGGAGGATATGCTTAGAGCTTGTGTGATCGATTTTGGTGGTAGTTGGGATTCACATCTTCCATTGATTGAATTCTCCTACAACAACAGTTATCACTCCAGCATCAACATGGCTCCTTTCGAGGCTCTCTATGGTCGAAAATGCCGTTCACCAGTCTGCTGGAATGAGATCGGTGAGGCTCAGCTTACTGGACCTGCCCTCATTTTAGAGACAACTGATAAGATTAAGAAAGTTCGTGATAACCTTCAGACAGCTAGAAGCCGTCAAAAGAGTTACGCGGACCCAAAACGCAAGCCCTTGGAATTTCAAGTCGGTGATCGAGTATTACTTAAGGTCTCACCTTGGAAAGGTGTGATCAGATTTGGAAAGACTGGAAAACTTGCACCTAGATACGTTGGACCATTCAAGATCGTCGAAAGAATCGGTAAGGTAGCCTACAGACTTGAGTTACCTCCTGAACTTGGAAATGTTCATCCAACCTTTCACGTTTCCAATCTCAAGAGGTGTTTAGCTAATGAGAACCTCCACATACCGCTTGACGAAATTCGTGTCGACAAAACACTGAAATTTGTTGAGAAGCCAGTAGAAATCATGGAACGTGAAGTCAAGTGGCTTAAACGCAAGCGCATTCCTTTGGTCAAAGTTCGCTGGGAAGCTAAACGTGGACCCGAGTTTACTTGGGAACGCGAAGATCAAATGAAGGTGAAGTATCCGCATCTTTTCTCCCGGGTTTCCTCTAAACAAATTTCGGGACGGAATTTCCACAAGTAGGGGACACTGTAACATCTGTGCTTGTAATCATTGTAAACAGTACAATTATCAATAAAACAATGTTATTTGATCCCAATGTTTGTTTATTTGTGTTTGACATTTTTCATGTTTTGACTTTTGTTCAATTTCAAACTCTATATCACTTTCTGGAGAGTTATACGCAAACTGGTGCGTAAACGTACTCAGTTTAACGCGACAAATACTCCGGAACATCAACATATGCTTAACATACCTTAAATAACCTTTACATAACTTAGTAATAAGTTTTGAAGGCTTTGGTATGGCAAAATCAAGTTAATTCGCTTACAGGGACTAAAATTGACAAACTGCGAAAGTATGCCAATTTGAACTGTAACGGACATTCCGGAACATGGCCATAAGTTAAACACACCCTAAATATCCTTTACATAGCTTAGAAATAGGCTTTGAGGGGTTCGGTGTGCTAAAATCAACTTTATGCTCATTCAGGGACTAAAAGCATAAAAAAAGTGCATAAGTTTGCATTTTCGCGCATAACTTATGTTCTGAATACATCCGGACATCCAAAAATTTATGCAAGCATTAAAATATTTTATTTTAGTGTTTGGCATAAGAAAAATCCATTCGTCGCGCAATTTGGATCGTTTTTCGCGCTTATGCGCATTCCGTCGTAATTAAGCAAATATCGCGATCGTACGACCAAACGAACCGACATCCGGCATATTTTTGAGCATGTTTCATATCCAAAATGTTTAGGCATCATTTTAAGGCCTTAAAGTTGGCTTAACAGGCCTTAGAAGTGTTGAAATGAGCTTAAAACACATACAGGGACTGAAACTGTAATTCTGCAAAACTGTTTCTGATCTGCGTAGCCCAGGCGGGCCGCGTAAGATCTGCACACATATTATGCGGGCCGCGAGGCCTCCCCAGATGTTGAGAATTGCTGTAAACAGCCTGTTCCAGCTGTTATACCTTCACTTTCCACTTGCAAACGGTTTTTACAACACCATGGGCCATTTCTATGGGCCTAATGGGTTAGTAAAATAAGGGGCACACATGGACGGTTGAGATCGAGGCACGTTTTTCGACGAACGATCCTAACGGTGGTCCATTTCCTATAAATACCCCCAACCCATTTCATTCCAAACCCACTTGATTCTGAGATTTTCTCTAAGTTGGAGTGGTTATCACTTCATACCTGAGAAATACTTGGAAATCAATCTTGCGGGGACCCTTTGTAAGTATTCCTTCATTCTTTTCTTTCGTTTTAGCGTTAAAGTCAATCTGTGTTTGACTTTCTGAATTGACCAGTTTATGGTCAATGCGAAGTTCGTTTGAACTTCATAACGTGAGCGTAATCACGATGGTCATAGTCCATAGTGACTATACCTACTGATTACCACGTTATCTAGGCTCAGTGACGAGTCGTAGTTTCGGGCAAAATGCGTGTTCTTGCGTATTTTGTAACCAAACTACTCTAGGTTATCAAAACCGTTTGTTTTGATATCAAAACCTGTTTTCTAACTTAACTAAACATGTTCTAGCATGTTTAGCTCGTCACTTTTAGATTTGTGCTTGTTTAGGGTCGTAAGGGTAAGCGATCTAATAAATCGCTTATGCTTTCGAACCCGACCCATTTGGTCGATCATTAGGATCTGACCAAACACTTTAGGTGACCATAGTAGTATAGGGAATAACCTTCCGAGGTTATACCTTATGGTCCCATCGTTTGAGTAGTTGTATGATAAGTGATATATATGCCTTAGGTAAATTACCAAAATGCCCTTTTTACGTTAAAATTCATTTTAAGCCTATGTAACCTAATTTTTGGTATCTAAATTGATTTAGTAACAATATTAGACATGTTAAGGCATATTTTACTTGTCATAGGGCAAGTTAGGCGTTCCAAACGCGTTTTACGCAAACGACGCGTTAAACTAGCATAAGCTACCTAAACGGGTCGTAACGGGTCAAAAGCACTTAGGATAAGTTTCGTTTTAGTATATAGGCTTTGTTAAACCATATTGCATGAGTTCCTACACTCATTTGGTTTACGAACCCTCATGCTACCCGATCCTCCGATTTGGTCCGTTTATTAATGTAGTTACCTATATTAGGTGCCGTTTGATTCCGTAACCTACTAGCTTTGCTTGGTGGATATCTAAAGTCTATTGAGCAATCCCAAGTGAGTACATAGAATCCTCTTTTACTGTTTTCCAAACATTTTGGGGTGAAACATATGTGCCTACTTGTTACTTTCGTGCTTTTCATGTTTTCTCATCATATACATGTTATGTTCATTAGTACATTATTAGTACATCATTTTACATGACATTTTATGCTATGTATGTCCATTGTGTGCATACTTAGTGCATTGTTTTACATTACCCTTTTTATGCTATGTATGTTCATCATACTTAGTACATTTTCATTTCATCACATGCTTACATTTTGATATGACATTTGGCTTGTTTAAATGGGACCATATACATTCATTAACTTTGATCACGCCGCTCGTTAGTAGGTAATGGTACCATAGGAATTGACAACCCCCGTTCCTGACATCCTAGGTATGTTTGGATGAAAGGAATGACCGAATCCGATAAAACATAAAACAGATAGACCTTTAATTTGTTTAAAGGCTTATCACCACAGTCACAAGGCTTGGATGTATGCATTTTAACAATACCGCATAAATGTTTGTATTCAGTATAGCATGCATTCCCACAAGACATAACGTTGATTTAAACCATGTTTTACTTCAATACATTGTCTTGTGCATTTTATCTGTGGCTCGGTAGATATATATATATATATATATATATATATATATATATATTTTCTTGCCATACATGACATTTTGTTTACACATTTCATATTTGACATTTGACATAGACATTTTGATACTGATATACATATCTACGTTTTGACATAGACATTTTGACATGATTTACACAAAGACATTTGACAAATGGTTTAGACATGGGCAATTTACAATGGTGGTTTGTTTGGGTAAAATGATTTGAATAACGAGGCATGTGTAATACGATACAAGCATGGTGGATACGCCGCTGGTACTTCCTATATATAAGTGCTGGTATGGTATTACATATCGTAGCGTTATTTAGATCATTTCAATTTATGACATATAACATTTCATACAAATAACATATTTTTCAAGACATTGTTTTACAAACAACTTATTTTACACAAAATTCATTTTTACTTGGTTATTCATTTAACCTCACCTTACTCTTTTACATATCATCGCTTTTCGAAAGATTTATAAAACAAAAACAATTAACAAGGTTCATGATTGACTTTTGTTAAACAACTTTTCTTAAACTTAAGTCATGAATTCTATTTTCACAAAACCTATGTATCTCACAGGCATTTTTATGCTGACGTACCTATTTTCACATGTGTTACAGGAGCTGTTGCTTAGGATGATGATCGTGACACTAGGGCGGACCTGTGCCTTAGAGACTTAAAATAAAGATAGATGTAGTTTAACTATGTTGTGTACTCTTTGGTTCTTGTTTCGAGACAATGTAACTCTTTGTTTGATGAATAAAACATAACTTTTAAATGCCATGGTTGTGAAACAATAATTCTGTTACAACACTCCCCGACGTTTCCGCCACGATTTGATGTTTTACGTGGTCGGGGTGTGACAGGATGATCGTATTGATGTGCAGGATCCTCATCATGATGGTCTTGTTATTACTCTATTTATTTCTAAGCATTTTTTTCGCAGGATCCTGATAGATGGAGGAAGCTCAGTAAACATCATTCAGCTTGATGTCCTCAAGAAAATGAACATCCCTGAATCAGATATTGTCCCAATATCCTCAGTTCTTGTGGGATTCAGCGGAGAGACCAAGAATACATTGGGGGACATTAAACTCCCCATCTATATCAAAGGACTCCATTCTTATCAAAAATTTTGTGTTATAGATTGCTTATCTTGTTGTAATGTTATCCTTGGCAGTCCATGGATACATGACATGAAGGCAGTCCCATCTACCTATCATCAATGTGTAAAGCTTCCTAGTCCGTGGGGAGTGGTGAAAATTGAGAGTGATCAACAAGAAGCTAAGAATTGCTACACGACATCAATGAAGCCAGCCTCAAGACCAAGGGAGCAATAGCAACTAAAGTATCCTCCAAGAGATGTCTTGGAGGCAAGAGAATAGGATGTGAAAGAAATCCTTATGGATCCCCATGATCCTGGATCCATCGTCTTCATAGTATTAGGGATCCTCAGCAACTTTGAACAGGATCTAGTATCCTTCCTTAAGAGGAGGAAAACCACCTTTGCCTGGAAGCATGAGGATATGACAGGTATATCTAAGGATATAATTACTCATAAGCTTGGCATTGACAGGTCATTCAAGCCTATACATCAGAAGAGGAGGAAGTTTGCACCTGAAAGGAATGCTATTATCCAGGAAGAGGTAGATAAACTACTTCGGGCAGGTATGATAAGAGAGGTTAAGTATCCAAGGTGGTTAGCCAATGTGGTTGTTGTTCAAAAGAAAAAGGGAAAGTGGTGGGTATGTGTCGATATTACTGATTTAAACAAGGCATGTCCCAAGGATCCTTTCCCATTACCCCACATTGACTCCATGGTGGATGCTACTGCGGGTCATGAGTTGTTGACTTTTATGGATGCTTCATCTGGATTTCAACAAATTCAGATCGAACCATCTGATCAAGAGGATACAGCCTTTATGACCCCAACCGGTATATATTGTTACATTGCTATGCCATTTGGACTAAGGAATGCAGGTGCTACTTATCAAAGGCTAGTCAGTATGATGTTCAAAGAACAAATTGGACACACTATGGAAGTCTATATAGATGACATGGTGGTTAAGTCCAAGAAAGCTGAGGATCACCTTAGAGACCTGGAGGAAGCATTCAATATCCTTGATAAATTTAATATGAAACTAAATCCTTCCAAGTGTCACTTTGGTGTTAAGGTAGGTAAATTCGTAGGATATATGGTGACAAAAAGAGGCGTTGAAGCAAGTCCAGAGCAAATTAAGGCTATTGTAAATATTAAATTTCCTGCCAATGCCAAGGATGTGCAAAGGTTAACAGGCAGGATCGCAGCCTTGAACAGGTTCATATCCAAATCCTCAGAAAAATGCAAGGAATTCTATGACATTTTGAGGAAGAACAAGAAATTTGAGTGGACTGAAAAGCATGAAAATGCTCTCAAAGCTCTTAAGGATTACTTATCCTTAGCCCATGCCTTGATGAAACCAGAAAAAGGAGATATATTATCCTTGTATTTGGCGGTATCCTCTAAAGCAGTAAGTGCGGTCCTTGTTAAGGATCACTAAGGTACACAACATCATGTTTATTATGTAAGTAAGAGTTTGCTTGATGCTGAATCTAGGTATTCACATTTAGAGAAACTTATCCTTGCATTAATTATGTCATCTACTAAATTAAGACATTATTTTGAAACTCATGCCATTATTGTTAAGACTAACTTTCCAATTAAGAATGTTCTCAGGAAACCTGAAATGTCAGGAAAGATGGCTAAGTGGGTAGTGAAGCTTAGTGCTTATGATATAAGATATGAACCTAGGACTGCCATTAAATCCCAAGCCTTAGCTGACTTTGTGGCAGATTTCAGTAGTGACTTGCAAAGGGAAGCTGAGTTAGAAGTCCAACAGCTGGAAGAGACTAAGGATCCTTGGATACTCTTCACTGACAGAGCCTCCAATGTCAAAAGAACAGGACTTGGAATACTACTAAAATTGCCACAGGGGGACATAATACCCCACTCCATAGCTTGTGAGTTTCAAACTATTAATAATGAGGCTGAATATGAAGCCTTGATAGCTGGTTTGCAAATTGCCAAGCATATGAGGATCAGGTATCTTGAGGTACATGTAGATTCATTGTTAATTACTAATCACTTTAATGGATCCTATGCTGTTAAAGGTGAAAAGCTAATCAAATATTTAGAGATAGTCAAAGAATTGGCACTCTCTTTTGTTTCCTTTAGTTTGACACCGGTACCCAGAGAAGAGAATGCAGAAGCTGATGCATTGGCCAATCTGGGATCATCCTTGAAGATTCCAGAGGATATCAGGATCCCTATTATCCATATCCTAACCCCTGCTATTGAGGATCATATAGCTATAAAGATAGGAGAGGATTCTGCAATCATCCCTAGTGATGATACACAATCTCATTCTGGATCATGGATCCTTCCAATCAAAAGATACATACAACATGGAAAGATTCCTACAGGAGAAAACCCTAGGGCTTTCAAAATTAAGGTATCTCAATTTACAATATTGAATAACATGTTATATAAACGATCCCTTGCAGGTCCATATCTAAGGTGCATTGAGGAACCTGAAATCCAAGAAGTCCTAAAGGATTTCCATGAAGGAGATTGTGGAAACCACACTGGGGGCAGGGCATTATTCTCAAGGATCCTGAGGACATGATACTATTGCCCTACTATGAAGAAGGATGCTGTGGAATATGCCAAGAAGTGTGATCCTTTTCAGAGACATAGTAATATCCTTCATCAACCAGCAGAACTTTTGCATCCTATATCCTCTTCTTGGCCATTTATGAGGTGGGGAATGGATATAGTTGGTAAACTTCCCAAGGCACCTGGTGGAAAAGTGTTCATGCTTGCCATGACTGATTACTTCTCCAAGTGGATAGAGGCTGAAGCCTTTGCTCAAGTCAGAGAAAAAGAAGTGATATCCTTTATCAAAAGAAATATTATTACTAGATTTGGTATCCCTTCTGAAATTATTTGTGATAACGGATCCCAATTTATTGGGAATAGAACTACTAACTTTTGTGACAGCTGGGGGATTAAGATGATAACATCAACACCAGTCCACCCACAAGCTAATGGTCAGGCAGAATCATCCAACAAGATCATCATCAACAATTTGAAGAAGAAGCTTGGATCTAAGAAAGGAAAATGGGAAGAAGAACTACCTTATGTACTTTGGGCTGATAGGACAACTCCCAAGAATGCTACTGGCCAAACTCCATTCTCTTTGGTATTTGGAGCAGAATCAGTGATCCCTACAGAGATGGTGGTTCCTACTGCAAGAACAAGCATTCGTGATCCTAAAGAAAATGCTGAAAACTTGGTTCAAGACTTGGATACTATAGAAGAACTCAGGGATTTGGCAAGGATAAGGATAACCAGTTATCAACAAAGGATGGCTGGAGCCTACAACAAAAATGTCAGGATCAGGAAATTCCAAGTTGGTGATATGGTATTAAGGAAAGCATTTCAGAATACCACCAATCCTGCTGATGGAAAGTTAGCACCAAAGTGGAAAGGCCCCTATTTGATTGAAGCTGAAGCAGGAAAGGGGGCATATCGATTGCTAACAATGGAAGGTGATTTGCTACCAAGAGCTTGGAATGCTGTCCACTTGAAGAAATACTTCATGTAATAAGGATCCATGATCCTTGGCTAACAAGTATCCCTGAAGGATCCTTACAGGACAGAGGATCCTCATTTTGGTAATGATCTAATCTCAAACTATTTCATTCTTTAATTACCCTATATACAAGGATAAGGATTCTTGATCCTTTATCCTTCCTTCACTTGATTCTGAGTTTTGCAGAAGGTTTGGGTATCCTTAACAAAGGATCGAGTATCCAGAGAAGTATCCAGTTATTTGGGCTTGACCCCAGGTATTTGGGCTTGACCCCAATTATTTGGGCTTGACCCCAGTTTTTGGGCCTGTCCCCAGTATTGCCAGTAGCGCACGTTGATCCTGGTACAGTTCATGGCAATGGGACCAGTACTCGCTTTAGGGGCTGACAATTTCATTGTACTGGCTGTATCCGGGATCCTACGTATAATGGTAGACGTACCATACATCCGTTCCTAAGGTTTCTAACGTTTTCACATTATCTAAGGTTTTGGCATTTTCATGCCACTAAGTTTGGATAGTCGCCAGTGAGGGCCATACTCCAGTTTACACAAGATCCTTTGGGCTTGTCCCCAGTTATCCTTTGGGCTTATCCCTAGAATTGTTGGGCTTGTCCCCAGTTACTAACTTTTCTCTTATATTGGCTTAGTCCCAAGTTATTTTCTATTTCAGGTTTTTGAGGCTAAGCGACCAAGGATCCTTGATCCTTACCTTCTACTAAGGTTTGTCTTTTGGTTATCCTGATTATAAATATTAAAGGGTTAGGATCCTAACTTGGATTCTCAGGTATGATCCTTGATCACTTTTAATTTATTCATTATTTATATAAGTGACCCTTATCCTTTGACGACAAAACTAATGATCCTTAAATTGCATAACTTTTCTGAATTTACCGACTACAGGATATTTGATCCTTGATCATATCCTAAAACATTTAAACATGATTTATTAAATCTTTATTCTTTACTTACAAGTTCAGAGAAAGTGGATAACTACAATAGAAAAATAAAGAGTTCACAAGGATAATAACACGGGAAATAGCAAAAAAATTAAGTTTTATTTATTCACAAAAGTTAAACCCTTTTAAGGTTGTCAAAATTGCCGACCCAAATTTCTACCAGCAATACGTGGCCCGTCCATTTGGGTTGACAAAGGGTGTCCATCATTAACGGGTCTTAAGAGTGCAGGAAATAAAAGATGGCAGGATAACGAGTGGTTTCATCCCCCAAACAGAGGATCCCTCCACCACCTATTATCCTACCTATTGTTCAAAGGATCCATGATCCTTAACCCTAATAGCTATTGTTTAGTTATTACAGACCAACGATTGTTCATGAAAAACACCATAACCAAAAAACCACTACCAAATCCTAAAAAATGGGCTCCGGCCGTGTCTAGAAATATCCATCATCGCCCATTTCAGCAGCTCACACCTTGGCTGCATCAGCACCAGCATCATCGCCACCAGCCTGATCCTTCCCGCTGCCACTTGCCTCGATCGCCAAGACCTCTGTAGCCTCCTCTTCATCCTCTAGCTCAGCTAGCTTTGCCTTCCAGCCCTCCTTGTCCCAAGTGGTCCTGTCAAAGTCAGGATCCTCAGCCTCTTGGGCCATTTGCAGCTTGATTTTGTACTTGGTGATGGCAGCTGAGATTTTAGCATCCTCCAGTAGGTCATGCTTCTCATGATCAGCATTTATCTGGGCCATGACCACCTTCTGCTTTGCCAAGTTCAGATCCTTCTCAAGGCGAGAGATGGTCTCGTCCTTAGCCAAGAAGATCTTTTGGAAGTCCCGATGCTTCTGATCAGCCTCCTCAACGTATGCATCAAACAACATTTCGACCTTAGCGAATTTCTACAAAAAAGACAAGGTAAAGTTCAGGATCCGTGATCCTCAAGTGGGCACGATAGTCAGTCAGGATTAGTGATCCTTACATCGGCAAAGTATTCTTGGAACTGGTGGCGGATAAGGGGCAGGCCTTCAAGATTGTCAGCTTCGGTGGCCTTTCTCTTCTTTCCCCCTTGGAGGTGACAGGCTTGGGGACTATGGTGCTTGGGCTAACAGTAGTCTTCTTCTTTCTGGACCTGGGAGCAACAGCAGTAAGATCGGTAACACTGAAGCGGGTGGCATACCTTGAGGATTTTCCAGCACCTATCCATCCAAAACAATAGATAAGTATTCTTGTTTACATTTTAACATTTACTTAAATACAGACTTGGATACTTACTTGACATTGTAACTGAGCCTGAGGATACTTCTTGAGAATCCTTGGTGTTTGCTTGAAATGTTCTTACTGCAGGATCAAGATTCCGGAAGGCGTTGATCCTCTCTTTGGTTGCAGGTGCTGTAATGATGTGTGAAACAGAAATAGCTGCAAAATAGAAACAAAGGGGTTAGTGGTCCTCAGCAGAAACATGGTATCCTATGATCCTTCTATAAGGATCCTCTATCCTACCATGAGTGGCCCATTTTTGGGGAGATCCTTCCCAGCAGAGATAGAATCCCTCCTGACGAAGAAAAAACGTTTCTTCCATTTAGTATCGTTTTTGGTGGTCTTGAGAATTGGGTGTTCCTCACCGGGCTTGTGTTTAAATAGAAAGCGGTGTGAACCATGGCTCACAAGGTTATATAGTTCAGACAACTCTGACATTCCCAACTCAATATCCTCATGCTCAATGATCCTCTCAAGGGTAAATAGAACCCTCCACATCATTGGCATAGCCTGGATATAGGATATGCCGGTAAGGGAGAAGAAAGATTGGGTAAAAGCAGGAAAAGGATAGGAGTATCCTATTGAGAATGGGGTGACTGGAAATGCAACCCAGGTTTCAGAGATAAAATCACTCAGGACGGTAGGGTCAAAGGGTTTGAAAACAGTGCTCGCCGGAAAGCAATGGCGAATCCTGTCGATCTCAGGATCAGTGAAGCAGCAACGTTCCTTCGGAGAGTCTTCGATGATCCCTTGGCTTTTTAAAGGACTATCTTTTCGATGATCCTTAGCAGGGGATGATCTTAGCTTCATTGTGATTCAGAGATTTTGAGAAAGAAGAAGAACAGAGTAAGAAAGAGAAAGGGGAGAGAAATTCCTGCTTGATCTTCGAATGTGGATTTAAATGGAGTCTCGCTCGAATTTAAATGCACATTGATCCTTATCTCTAACCTGAATTTATAATGATTTTTCTGCAGGGATGTCGCTTCAATGACGTATGATTGCAACGGCTAATCAGATTGTAACGGCTATATATCCGTTAGTTTGTTGCGGATAAGATCAAGAAAATATAACTCGTGAATTTACACTTTACTCCTTATATTTTGGGGGCAATTGTTAGGGGAGGATTTTCCAATCCTAAGGATCACGGATCCTCAAGTGCTGCCAGGATCATGGATCCTCAATTCTGTTTGAATTAAGGATCCTCAGCAGGTGTTGTAGGATCAGGATTCAGGATCCTTTTTGTTATCCTTGTACTAACAATTGTCTACCTTCTACGTAAGCTTGTTTTGCAGGAGCAGAGGCATGGACCAAGTCTCACCGAAATTCCTGGAGCATATTCGCTAAATATTCTGCACGTGCTTGGCTCTTGTGGACGTTGTGGAGATCGTGGGGAGCTTGCATAATTGTCGGACAGTTTGTTATTTTAGTTATGTCTAATTTAAAATGGGGATAACAAGCTTGAGTAGAACACTTAGCTAATTTTGGCATACACACACTCTCGTAACAACACTCGAACAGCTCTCTGCAATTTACTTGGCGATTTCATACATTTTTTGCACATTGCACACTAGTGATCCTTGTAACAAGCTTGTTATCATCCCGAGTTGTAAATTTCTTTTGATTAATCTTAGTTGGTGATCGGTAGTTTCCATCACCCGAGGTTTTTTATGCCGGAGATCAACTCTTGATCAAGGGCTTTTTCTTCGTATAAATCCTTGTGTTAGTTGTTCATTTCATTTCTGAATTATCCTTAACATTGTTCATTGATTCAAGCATCACACCTCACAACAAAAGATTTGGTTGCATTATCCATGCTTGATTTTTGACCAAAACAATATATATTCCCAGAAAATGACCCATAACAAAAGTGTGTTGAAAATATACTGATTATGTTGTTTACAAAAACAGTTTCCAGGATACGGCTCAGGATATCGAGCTGTATTTATGATCAAACTATGAGCAAAAAGTAAAGGGGGTGACACGAGATATACGAGGAAAGCCCTTGATCAATCTAGATCGCCGGCACAAAACCTCGGGAGCTGACAATCGCAGCTGCCTTGTTCTTCTTATTGCTTTAAACGTCAGGATACAGTGCAGGATATTAATCAGATCGCTAAGTGTTACAATACTTTTTGTGAAATTGAAAATTGCGAGAGAGTAAGTGTGAGAGAGTAGTGAGTGTAGTTGTGATGTCCTATTCGATCTGATTTATCCATCTATTTATAGCTATGACATACAAACTAAAATTCCTACAAACGGGGGATGCTCCCGAATATTCCATTATTAACGTTGTGGAGCGAGTAAAGCGGCTTCAATGTTTTCATTCAAACGACTTGGACCGAGTCTCCCGGAGAAAGGGTCTTCGTGAACGTTGCGAGCTTGGACTCATACTCCTGTACACAATCCGTTAGTGATCCTCAGGATACCATTCAGGATGTTACCAATATCCTGAATGAGCATTCCGGGTTTAAACACATATCATACAATTAAGATATAGCTTAAAATATTGACCAGGATATAGGCTCTGAATTTCACCCATAACAATTGTCTCCAAAAATGTTACCGTTAGGTATCCTGATACTAACGGTAATATTTTTTCACGATAAACAAGGCAATTAAGAGATTAGACTCATGATGTGACTGCTTGTAACTGCGTAGCCTATATTTACTCATTGCTCCCCTATATCTTCTCATGCTTATCCCATTTAACCTTTACCATAGAGAAAAAAACAGGTAAATTCTTCTCTCTCTCAATCTTATCTTCTTCCTTCATTCTACTCAATATTCTGGCGATAATATGGCAAGGCAAACAAGATCAAGCTCCAGTGACTCTGCTCCCACATTCATCCAGCAGAATCTTCTCCAAGATCCGGAGAAGGAAATATGCACATTTGATAGTGCACACTTGTCAGCCCTTAAAGCCTCCAACATCTTCCCGGAAGGGATGGTGTTCCGGCCATTTGATCAGGAAATCCGATCAGATATGGTTTCCGACGAGTGGTTGTGGTTCAGTGCTTTCCCTTTTACCTTAGGGTTGCAATTTCCTTTCTCGGACTTTATCACCGAGTTCTTTAATGTCACTAAAATCTGCTTTAGTCAAACAATGCCAATGCTTTGGCGAGTCTTATCTGTTCTTGATTAGATCAAGAGAAATCATATCCCTAACCTCTCCGTTCATGACCTTCCTCTAGCATATCGGCTTAGATGCCACGGTTCTTGTAGATTCTTGTTTTATTCTACCTCCGGCGATCCGCTGATACTTCGTGCCACCAGGAATGAGGAGAAATGGCAATCCAAATTCTTCTTTGTAAAAAGAGACTCAATCCCTGGTGGAACGCAATATCCGGTGAAGTGGTTGAGAAAGGGTAGGATTTAGGGTTTAAGGATGGTCATGTCTTGTATCCTGCTTTATATCTTGAGCTAATCAATTTCTTTTTATTGTCTTGTACACAGCTGATTTTAGGAAGCTTGCACCTCCCCTAGGTGATTCACAAAAGAGAATTGACACTATCAGACTCCTCCCAGAGGCTGAAAGAAGTTTTAATCCGTCTCCACCATCTCCAAGTCCTCTTTCCAGTGCAAACATGTCTGGTATTGATCCTGCACAATATCCTCCGTACATGTTTTTAGTTAATATATTCAGGAAAGAATTTTACTCCCTGTATGCAGACTCCAGCAAAGTTCCAATCCTCCTTGATCTTGACGAACTTGATAGTTACCCCACTCCAGTCATTGTCAAGAAAACGGCTCCTGCTGCTACTAGCTCCAAGCCGCTCCCGGCTCCTAAGGCCAACCCGAGGACTCGTGCTTCCACCGCAAAAAAGAGGAAAGGTTCCGAAGTCAGTGCCCCAGGCTCGGAAGGGTTCTCCTATGAAGAACTCAGCTTTTCTGACTCCTTGGAGCCGATGACATCCTTCCTCAACAAGGTAATATCCTGCGACTATATCCTGCACATATATCCTGATAGGATATCCTGACAGGATATCCTGGTTAATACATTTTAACTCATACCTGAATTTTGACGTACAGGGCCTCCAGCATCTGCTCCACCTTTACACCGATGCTTGCAGCACGAACGCGTTCCAAGAGGCCAGGATCAAACAGCTCGAGACCACTGTTGCCGACCAAGGGGCCATTGCCGAGGTGAAGACTCGACATTACGAGGATAAGCTGAAGAAGGTCACCCAGGATGCTGAGATCAAACTGGCTACCATCCAAATGGAGCATGAACAGGCCATGGTCTCTTTCCGGGAAGGGATCAAAGCCTCTGCCATCGTCTCTCTGCTACAAGCTCGCATTAAGATGGCTTATGAGGCCAAAGAGACAGGCCTTGAGTGCCCATCCTGGCCAGTTGAATCCTGGGTGGCAAAGCTGAAGGAACTTGGAGGCAAAGCTGTGCCCCTTCCTGCTGAAACTGGCGAATCCTCTAAGTCAGCAGAGCCGGTGGACAAGGCGGGAGAAAAGAAGGATGCATGGACGGATGCTGGCGAGGATGTTGCTCAGGATGCTGGGACGGATGCTGGGACCGAGAAGACGGAGAAGGCTGGTGAAGATGCTGCTGTGTGAGGGCATTCAAGTGGGCGATGATGGATGTTGATGCCTAGGCCGGAGCCCACTTTTTTAAATTTGATCATTGGTTTGTAACCCTAAGACAATTTACTTTTCCTGCATTTTAACTTTCCTGCATTTGAACAATATGATGGCCAAAGGTGGAGGGATCCTGTGTTTTAGGACGAAGCCCTTGGTCATCAATGTTAGTATGTCTTATTTTTTAACAATATAACAGTTGGAGGTGGATGGGTCTCGGTTTGAGACAAAACCTTCAACTGTTAAGTAAATATGGTATGGGACTAATTGTGCTTTTGGTGGATGGACCTCGTTTTGAGGTGAAACAAAAAACACAGCTTTTGATATGTTAATAAAATAACTTTCTTTTGGCTTTATTTCTGTTGTTATTATCCTAGTGCATAAATTTTACTTATGAAAATAGTTTAGTTTGGACTATTTTGGGAACACATTGTAAGAATATCCTAAGAGATATCCTACTCAGGATACTGCCTCATAATTTATAAAACTCAAGTTATTCAAATAAAAAGGAGAGACCATACCAAATATTCCCAGAGAGTCAATTCCAATCTTCAATCACAGGGATGTCCCCAGTGCACACTTATAAGTTTGAATCCATCCTTTAAATTGCATAATGTATGTCCCCTATGTTCAATATAGGAATGTAAACATAGTCTTACTTTAGCTTTACTGAATAAATCCTGAATATCCCGGGGTAAACCCTTAATATCCTGGGATGAACCCTTAATATCCTGGGGATAAACCCTTAATATCCTGGGGATAAACCCTTAACATCCTGGGGATAAACCCTGATATCCTGGGGATAAACCCTTAATATCCTGGGGATAAACCCTTAATATCCTGGGGATAAACCCTGATATCATGGGGATAAACCCTGATTTTCATGCGCTAGAGGCGGGAGTGTATAAACTCCAAAACATAGAAAGGTGAAAACCTTTAAACCTTAGAGAGTATGAAAATACTCTTTCGTGAGAGAGGGTGATCAATCCTCATATACCTTGAGGATCCAGGATATAGCCAACAATAACGAAATTGTCAGCCACTTTTACATGGACTGGTCCCGCTATCTTGAACTATCACTGGATAACTTGCGCTCCAGGCGGGGTGTTCAAACCCAATTCAAGAGAAAGGTGAATACCTTTAAACCTTTGAAGGGACCAGGATCCCTTAAACGTGAGAGAGGGGGCCAATCCTCTAATCCTTCGGGTTATTCTGAGTGTATATCCTGCAAAACAACCTTAAACTAAGTTGGGTGTTAGCTTGGCTAACACCCCTCCGATGCTTAAGTCAGTATTGGGTTCAAGATAATAAACAAATTCAAATATAGTGAAAAGAGATAGAATTCATACCATCCTGAGTTAGAGAATAAATTCTAAACTCACTTGAAATAGAGCTTTAGATGTATAGCATTCCAGGATCTTGGTAGCATATCCCCTTCCATATTTTTGAGTCGATATGCTCCTTTCCTGCTTCTGATTCAATCTCATAGGGTCCTTCCTATTTTGGAGCTATTTTTCCATCGGCAGGATTAGTAGTATTCTGAAAAGCTTTTCTTAACACCCAATCCCCAACTTGAAACCTCCTAGTCCTTATATTCTTGTTGTATGCTCTGGATATCCTCTGTTGATATGCTGCCATCCTTAGCTTTCCTGCATCTCTTGTCTCATCCACAGTGTCTAATTCTTGGCACATAGCTTTAGGATTCTGCTCAGGATCCCGGAGGATAGATCTTGCCGTAGGTATCACCATTTCCGTTGGGATCACTGCTTCTGCCCCAAATACTAAGGAGAATGGAGTTTGGCCAGTCGCATTTTTACCGTTGTTCTATCAGCCCACAAAACAAAGGGTAATTCTTCTGCCCATCTTCCTTTCTTAGCTCCTAGTCTCTTCTTCAAGTTGTTGACAATTATCTTGTTTGAGGATTCAGATTGTCCATTTGCTTGAGGATGTACCGGAGTAGATGTGATCATTTTGATTCCCCAACTCTTGCAAAAGTCAGTAGTCCTCTTGCTTATAAACTGGGATCCATTGTCACAAATGATTTCAGCTGGTACTCCAAACCTGGTCAGGATATTCCTTTTTATGAAGGATACTACTTCTTGATCTTTGACTTGAACAAATGCTTCGGCTTCAACCCATTTAGAAAAATAGTCAGTCATTGCCAGCATAAAGACTTTTCCTCCAGGAGCTTTTGGTAATTTCCCTACTATGTCCATCCCCCATTTCATGAATGGCCAAGGGGAAGCTATAGGATATAGTGGTTCAGCTGGTTGATGTAGTATGTTACTGTGCCTTTGACATGCATCACATCTTCGAGCATATTCTGCAGCATCTTTTTTCATTATCGGCCAATAGTATCCAGTTCTCAATATTTTTGAAAATAACGACCTGCCCCTAGTGTGGTTACCACAATCCCCTTCATGTATATCCTGAAGTACTTCTTTGGCTTCAGGATCTTCCAAGCATCTCAAATATGGTCCTGCAAGAGATTTCTTGTACAAAACATTATTTATAATAGTGAATCGTGATACCTTCATCCTAAATGCCTTGGGATTTTCGTCTTCAGGGTTTTGTCCTTCCTTGAGATATCTTATGATTGGAGCCGTCCAGGATTTAGGATCCTCTTCAGGATACTCAGCTCCAGGATCCTGAATACTTACTACTTCCTTATCCTGAGGATTTGTTGCAGGATACAAGATATGCAATATTGGTATTTGGGTCCCTTCTGGTATCCTGACCGATGATCCTAGGTTTGCCAAGGCATCTGCTTCAGCATTATCTTCTCTTGGTACCTGTTCAAGTGTAAAAACATCAAAATATCCTGCTAATTTTTTGAGAATATCAAGATATTCAATTAACTTCTCACCTTTAACTTCATAGGAGCCATTAAAATGATTAGTGATTAACAAGGAGTCAACATATACTTACAAATTCTTAATATTCATATTTTTAGCCAGTTCTAATCCTGCAATTAAAGCCTCATATTCTGCTTCGTTATTAGTAGCAGGAAATTCACACCTAATAGCTTGGGGTAATATGTCCCCCTGTGGTGATTTAGTAGTATTCCCAATCCTACTCCTCTAACATTAGATGCTCCATCAGTGTACAATGTCCAGGATCCTGAGGATTCTCCTAATTGTTGGACTTCTAGATCTACTTCATCCTGAATATCACTACTGAAATCAGCCACAAAGTCAGTTAGAGCCTGTGATTTTATGGCATTTCTAGGTTCATATACTAAGTCATAAGCACTTAATTTCACTGACCACTTAGCCATCCTGCCTGACATCTCGGGTTTCCTAAGCACATTTTTAACAGGATAATTGGTTTTAACATGAATCCTATGTGTCTCAAAGTAATGTCTAAGCTTTGTCGATGCCATAACTAGAGCCAATATTAACTGTTCTAAATGTGATTATCTAGTTTCAGCATCTAATAAACTTTTACTAACATAATAGACAGGATATTGCTGACCTTCATGATCCTTTATAAGGACGGCACTTACAGCATTCCCTGATACTGCGAGGTATAGGGACAGTGGTTCACCATTCTCAGGCTTCATCAATAGAGGTGCAGTTGAAAGATACTGCTTCAAATCCTGCAGGGCTGCTTCATGCTTCTCTCCCCATTCGAACTTCTTGTTTTTCTTCAGGATATCATAAAATTCCTTGCATTTCTCGGAGGATCTTGAGATAAATCTGTTCAATGCTGCTACTCGCCCTGTTAACCGTTGAACATCCTTCATATTTGAAGGTGATTTGATATCCAAGATAGCTTTAATTTGCTCCGGGCTTGCCTCTATTCCTCTTTTGGTCACCATATACCCTAGAAACTTTCCTGCCCCCACTCCGAAATGGCACTTAGCAGGATTTAGTTTCATGTTATACTGATCCAGGATATCAAATGCTCCCTTAATATCCTGGAGGTCATCCTCTGCCTTTTTAGATTTTACCACCATATCGTCGATGTATACTTCCATGGTGTCCCCCAGCTTGTTTTTAAACGTCATGTTTACCAATCTCTGGTGTGTTGCACCTGCATTTTTCAAACCAAAAGGCATAACAGTATAACAATAAATACCTGTTGGTGTCATGAAGGCAGTATCCTCCTGGTCCGAAGGTTCCATTTGAATCTACAGAAATCCTGAGCATGCATCCATGAAGGTTAACATCTCATGGCCGGCAGTAGCATCCACCATTGCATCAATATGAGGAAGAGGAAATGGGTCTTTGGGATAAGCCTTATTTAAGTCTGTGTAATCTACACAGACTCTCCATTTCCCATTTTTCTTCTATACCACGACTACATTTGCTAGCCATCTTTGAAACTTGACTTCTCTGATCATCTTAGATTTCATTAGCCTCTCTACTTCTTCCTGAATGATCATATTTCACTCCGGAGCAAACTTCTTCCTCTTTTGTTGGACAGGTTTGAATGATCTGTCAATACCGAGTTTATGTGTTATAATATCTTTGGAAATGCCTGTCATATCCTCGTGCTTCCACGCGAATGTCGACATCCTGCACTTCAAAAAGTTAGTTAACTGTTCTTCAATATCCTGAGGGATATTGGTTCCTACGAGCACCGAGATATCAGGATTATCCTGATCCAGGATAATTTCTTCATATCCTGCTCCGAAGCCTCCACGATATCCTAGGCCCGCATCTTTAATTGCTATGCTGCATTAGGCTTGGTTGAGGATGAGTAACATTCGTTCGCCTCCTGCTGATCACTATCAACCTTGACAACCCCCCAAGGGGTAGGGATCTTGATGCATTGATGATAAGTTGATGGCACAGCCTTCATATCATGGATCCATGGCCTGCCCAGTATGATGTTATAGCAGGATAGGGAGTCCATCACACAGAAACGTTGTATTGAGTTGACCCCTTCAACATATACTGGTAACTTTATCTCTCCCACTGTGTTCCTAGCCTCTCCACTGAACCCAACAAGCACGGTGGATTTCTAAGTGATATCCGTTAGAGATACATTCATTCTTTTCAAAGTCTCTAGTTGGATTATGTTGACGGAGCTGCCATTATCCACCAATATCCTACGTACAAAATGGTTAGCCACATATAATGTTATTACGATAGCATCATGGTGAGGATCCTGGACAGTATCACTGTCATCACTGTCGAAAGTGATCACTTTATCAGTTGTGAGGGTAGTCATCCTGGCTGGTTTATCTCCCCTTTCGGCCTTAGCTTCCTTTGCATGCCTCTTGGCCGCAGAATACGAAGTCCCACAAATGTCGGATCCTCCTGAGATAAAGTTGATTATCTTGGCATCCGCAGGAGGTGATGTTGCTCGTTCAGGATCCTTTTCAGTATCCTGGCCCTTATTCTTCTTTCTTCCTAGGAGATCCTTCAGATATCCCTTGCTTAGAAGATAACTTATTTCTTTTCTTAGAGCAATGCAATCCTCAGTTACATGTCCGAAATCTTCATGGAAGGCACACCATTTGGACTTATCCTTCCAATCAGCTTTTTGTTGATTCTTTCGAGGCCACCTAGCTTTGTCTCCTAAACCCTGTATAGCATACATTAATTCAGGTATGTTAACAAAAAAAGCAATATTCAGATAATTCAGGATATTCTTCAGGATCCTCGTCTTCAACAGCATTCACTTTCTTGTTGTCATTTCTGCCATACGGCCTAGAGCGATATGGTTTAAATGAGGATTCTGACTTCCTGTTTCGAGCTTCATCCAAGTTCCTGCATGGGTTCATTACAAGATCTTGGTAAAATTGAGAGTCTTTTTGCATCCCCATCTTGAAAGCCTGCACAACTGTTGCAACATCAAGATGCGGAATATCTAAGGATTCTCGGCTAAACTTGTTCACATAATCTCTTAAGGGTTCCTGAGGTCCTTGAGTTGTCCTATAGAGATCACTTGTTAGTTTTTCAAAATTTCGACTACAAGAAAATTGACTATTAAACAAATTCACTAGGTGAGCAAATGATGTAATCGAATGAGGAGGAACATTTAAAAGCCATTTTAAGGCCGATCCTGTTAAGGTAGAACCAAAACCCTTGCATAGGCATGCTTCCTTGAGCTCCGGAGGGATAGGGTTAATCTCCATTCTTTCCCTATACTGGGCAATATGCTCTCCAGGATCCGTAGTCCCGTCATAGAGCTTCATGTTGGGAGTTTGAAATCTTTTTGGGATTTCAGCATCACAAATAGGATGTGCAAACCGAGATATCCTGTGGCTATTTTGGGTCACTTTCGGAATTGGCTGGACCACCCAAGGTACACTGGATATCATGTCCTTCAATTTCTGGAGCTCCCTAGTAAATGTTGACGTCATACCTGCATCCTGCAAAGATCCACTATTGTTAGTAGCAAGAATATTATTATTTGACACGTTACCAGTCTGAGGATTCTGGCCATATCCTGAAGCATATCCTGAGCTCCTCACAGTTGACATGCTGACCGAGGAGGGTATTTCAGGAGTATGATTCTGAGGATGGCTAGGCACAATATTTCCCATGTTATCCTCAGTATATACGGCTGAACTGAAGTTCAAGGCTCTGGGCAGTAAAGGAGTGACATTATCCTCAGCGGGCCTGCTTGAGCTAGATTTCAAGAGTTGCATTTCTCTCATTAGCATTTGGTTAGTTTCTTGTTGTTGCCTTATCTGTTCCTGTACACTACCAAACAAGGTTAGAATTTCCTCATTAGAAGCCAGAACAGGACCAGATCCCCGAATGCTCCGAGTAGGGATAATATCCTGAGGTTGTGAAAAAGCTTGCATCCTTAGAGGAGGTGGTGGAAGCGTTGAACCAATGGTAGCAGAGCTTGTAGCAGACACGGTGGAGGATCTCATGTTTGATCTTGAGGCCATTGTAAATAATGTAGTAAAAGGTTTGGAAAATAGAAAACCAAGTAGTGATTTTGCAAAAGTTTTTAGTAAGAATAGCACCACTTGCCCCACGGTGGGCGCCAAATTGTTTTGGTCAAAAATTACCGAAGCAATTTAGTGATCAAATTAGTTAACTGAGGTAGTGTGCTAAGAAAGTGTGTTGAAAATATGCTGATTATGTTGTTTACAAAAACAGTTTCCAGGATACGGCTCAGGATATCGAGCTGTATTTACGATAAAACTATGAGCAAAAAGTAAAGGGGGTGACACGAGATATACGAGGAAAGGCCTTGATCAATCTAGATCGCCGGCACAAAACCTTGGGAGCTGACAATCGCAGCTGCCTTGTTCTTCTTATTGCTTTAAACGTTAGGATACAGTGCAGGATATTGATCAGATCGCTAAGTGTTACAATGCTTTTTGTGAAAGTGAAAATTGCGAGAGAGTAAGTGTGAGAGAGTAGTGAGTGTAGTTGTGATGTCCTATTCGATCTGATTTATCCATCTATTTATAGCTATGACATACAAACTAAAATTCCTACAAACGGGGGATGCTCCCGAATATTCCATTATTAACGTTGTGGACCGAGTAAACCGGCTTCAACGTCTTCATTCGAACGACTTGGACCGAGTCTCCCAGAGAAAGGGTCTTCGTGAACGTTGCGAGCTTGGACTCATACTCCTGCACACAATCCGTTAGTGATCCTCAGGATACCATTCAGGATGTTACCAATATCCTGAATGAGCATCCCGGGTTTAAACACATATCATATAATTAAGATATAGCTTAAAATATTGACCAGGATATAGGCTCTGAATTTCACCCATAACACTAACTATCCTGTTAAAAATGTGCTTAGAAAACCCGAGATGTTAGGCAGGATGGCTAAGTGGTCAGTAAAATTAAGTGCCTATGATTTAATATATGAACCTAGAAATGCCATAAAGTCTCAGGCCCTAGCTGACTTTGTGGCAGATTTCAGTAGTGATATTCAAAATGAAGTAGACCTAGAAGTGCAACAACTAGGAGAAGATATAGAATCCTGGACACTATATACTGATGGTGCATCTAATATAAGAGGTGTAGGTTTGGGTATACTACTAAAATCGCCACAGGGGGACATATTACCCCAGGCTATTAGATGTGAGTTATCTGCCACTAATAATGAACCTGAATATGAAGCTTTAATTGCGGGATTAGAATTGGCTAAGGGCATGAATATCAAGGGTTTACAAGTATTTGTTGATTCCTTGTTAATTACTAATCATTTTAATGGGACCTATGCAGTTAAAGGTGAGAAGTTGATCGAGTATCTGAAAATTCTCAAAAAATTAGCAGGATATTTCGATGTTTTTACACTTGAACAAGTACCGAGAGAGGATAACGCTGAAGCTGATGACTTGGCAAATCTAGGATCGTCAATCAGGATACTGGAGGGAACCCAAATACCAATATTACATATCCTGTATCCTGCGACGGATATTCTTAAATCTCAGGATAAGAACATAGTAAGTATTCAGGATCCTGATGATGAGTATCCCGATGAGGATCCTAAGTCCTGGACGGCTCCAATCATGAGATATCTCAAGGAAGGACACATCCCAAAGGATGAGAATCCTAAGGCCTTTAGAATGAAGGTATCACGATTCACTATCATAAATAATGTTTTGTACAAGAAATCTCTTGCAGGACCATATCTGAGGTGCTTGGAGGATCCCGAAACCAAAGAAGTGCTTCAGGATATACACGAAAGGGATTGTGGTAACCATACTGGGGGCAGGTCGTTATTCTCAAAGGTATTAAGAATAGGATAATATTGGCCGACGATGAGAAAAGATACTCCAGAATATGCTCGAAGATGTGATACATGTCAAAGACACAGTAATATATTACATCAACCTGCTGAGCTACTTTATCCTATCGCTTCCCCTTAGCCATTCATGAAGTGGGGAATGGATATAGTAGGAAAATTGCCAAAGGCTCCAGGAGGAAAAGTCTTCATGCTGGCAATGACTGATTATTTCTCTAAGTGGGTTGAAGCTGAAGCATTTGTTCAAGTTAGAGACCAAGAAGTAGTAGTGCTTCATTAAAAGGAATATCCTGACTAGGTTTGGAGTAGCAGCTGAGATAATTTGTGACAATGGTTCTCAGTTTATAAGTAAGAGGACTACTGACTTTTGCAAGAGTTGGTGAATTAAAATGATCACATCTACACCGGTACATCCTCAAGCGAATGGACAAGCAGAATCCTCAAACAAGATAATTGTCAACAATTTGAAGAAAAGACTTGGAGCTAAGAAGGGAAGATGAGTAGAAGAATTACCCTTTGTTTTATGGGTTGATAGAACGACAGTAAAAAGTGCAACTGGCCAAACCCCATTTTCCATAGTATTTGGAGCAGAAGCGGTGATCCCAACAGAAATGGTGATACCTATGGCGAGATCCAATCTCCGGGATCCTGAGCAGAATCCTGAAGCCCTATGCCAGGAATTGGATACTATTGATGAGACAAGAGATGCGGCAAAGCTAAGGATGGCAGCGTATCAACAGAGGATATCCAGAGCATATAACAAAAATATAAGGACTAGAAGGTTTCAGGTTGGAGATTGGGTATTAAGAAAGGCTTTTCAGAATACTACTAATCCTTCCAATGGAAAGTTGGCTCCGAAGTGGGAAGAACCCTATGAGATTGAATCAGAATCAGGGAAAGGAGCATACCGACTCAAGAATATGGAGGGGGATATGCTACCAAGATCTTGGAATGCTATTCACCTAAAGTTCTATTTCATGTGAGTTTAGAATTTAATTTCTAACTCAGGATGGTATGAATTATATCTCTTTTAATATATTTGATAATGTTTGTTCTTTTGAACCCAATACTGACTTAAGTATCGGAGGGGTGTTAGCCAGGCTAACACCCACCTTAGTTTATGGTTGTTTTGCAGTATATGCTTCGGGATATAGCTCAAGGATACACACTTAGGATACTTCGAAAGATTAGAGGATTAGACCCCTCTATCATGTTTAAGGGATCCTGATCCCTTCACAGGTTTAAAGGTATTTACCTTTCTCTCGAATTGGGTTTAAACACCCCGCCTGGAGCGCAAGTTATCCAGGGATAGTTCAAGATAGCGGGACTAGTCCATGTAAAAGTGGCTGACAATTTCGTTATTGTTGGCTATATCCTGGATCGTAAAGGTATATGAGGATTGATCACCCTCTCTCGCGAAAGGGTATTTTCATACTCTCTAAGGTTTAAAGGTTTTCACCGTTCTAAGTCTTGGAGTTTATACACTCCCATCTGTAGCGCATAGAAATTTGGGATTTTCCCCAGAATACCTTTGCGTTTATCCCCAGAATACTATGGATTTATCTCCAATATATTTTAGGGTTTACCCCCTGTAACACAAGAACTATTAAAACAGTTGGAACTGATGTCCAGAAAATTTCTAAGTGTTCGAAGACATTATGCACAGGGGACATTCCTACTGAGGCAATTGTGTAAAGCTCAAAGGATCAAACTTGGACCTAGTGCACTAAGTATCTAGGACTGGGGACATCTTCGTGGAAAAAATTGCAAAAGGATTGAAGTTTGAGAATAGGGTTACACTCTATTCCTGGTATGATCTTTCCTTTATAAACCCTATTTGAATCATTTGAATTTTTGAAACTATGTTTGACAAAAGCTTAAATATCCTGATTAGGATATATTCTCAGGATATATTCTCAGAATGTATTTTTGGAATATGTTTCAGGATATTTGGTTGGAATATTTGGGATATAATACTTGGGTTAGAAACTAAAACTGTATTCTAGTCAAACAAGTGTTATCAAAACAAACTTTGTAAAATAAACTATCCTTTTTTTCTTTCGAAACTTTATCAAAATTGTTTGAGTTATAAAAACCCTATTTGACGAAAGTCTTTATAGGATATTTGTGAGTATACCGATCAAGATATTTTCAAAAAATAATTGTACTAAGTTTGGAACATTGGAATTCAAACTAAACAATGCATATTAAAGATTGAAAAACAACAATGGATAATTCAAAAGAGGGTTATCTTATTAACATAGCAAAAGTTGTGCTTTTAGTTTCATCTCAAACTGAGATCCATCCACCAAAAGCATGATTAGTTTGTAACTATATTTACACAACGGTTGAAGGTTTCATCTCAAACCGAGACCCATCCGCCTCCAACCATTGTATTGTTCAAAACAAATTATACTAATTGATGACCAAGGGCTTCATCCTGAAACCCAGGACCCATCCACCTTTGGCCATCATATTGTTTAGTGCAGGAAATGTAAATTGTTCAAAGACAAAAAAAGTAAATTGTTAAAGGATCACAAACCACAACCATCAAATTTAAAAAAGTGGGCTCTGGCCTAGGCATGAATATCCGTCATCGCCCACTTCGCTGCTTTTAAGGGGCAGCACCCTCTTCCATCATGACTTCATCGGCGGCATCTTCTCCAGCATCCCTTCTGGCATCCTCTCCAGCATTCGTCCCCAGCATCGCCACCAGCATCCCTCGAAGCACCAGCATTATCCACCTTCTCGGCCACCTTAGCAGGCTCCTCCACAGCGGACTTCACAGGGGGCTCCACAGGATTACCACCAAGATCTTTCAGCGTCACCTCCCAAGCCTTGATGTTCCATGAAGGTCATTCAAAGCCCAGAGCCATAGCCTCATAGACCATTTTCAGTCTGGCCTGGAGGAGGGAGATGACAACAGTATTCTTGAGGCTTTCCCGGTATGAAGCCATATCCTGCTCGTGTTGAACTTGGGCAGCGTCGGACTTGGCTTGGGCCACGTGGGTGATCTTCTGGATGGCAGACTGGTGCTCTTGGACCATTGCCTTGCATTTGGCTTCATAGTGCTCTGATTTGGCAGTGGCGACCGCTGCTTGGTCCGCGATGGTGGCTTCGGCCTTTTTCAGCTTGCTCTCTAGCATGATGTTCAAGCCACATACGTCTTCATAGAGGAACACCAGGCATTCATGTAACACCTCGAAAATTCACGTCCTATAATGTGTTGACACGTGTCATAAGTTTTGAACGTGTGAAAGAATGTTCTAGAAGGACTAAAGTTGACAAACATGAAAAGTATGAGAATACAAGGGCTCAAAATGTCAACAATGGATAAATATACTTTACAATAACCCTACATGATTTTTATACCCTTAAACGAATGATTCATGGATCATACGAAGCTAATTGTGAAAGAAAGTGAGAGATTACAAACTACAGGGGTTAAATGTGTCAACATGTTTAAAGTATAACTCTGAGTGACCCTTTAACGAACCTGAAGCCTTGTAACGATTAATTATGCTCACTAGAATGCATGATAAAAATTTCACCAAGTTTCGTTGTCGTATGAGAAAGTTATGATAGAATTCGTATACGATGGGTTAAAAGCGTCAACGATGAAGTTTATGACTTTTCGGGTGATAACAAAGTTAACCAAGGACTTAACAAAGTGGGTATAAGTCTTTAAGCCCTTATAAGTCATTTTGGAGGGCTCATAATGCAAGAAATAATGACAAAACAGCTTTCTATGGACCAAGGACCAAAACGCAAAATCTGAAAGTTGATCAGAGGGGGCTTCATGCGACGCGAGGCACCCTTGGGGGGCTACGCGTGACGCTAAGGGCCCTCTGATCCGAAAAATTTGGGCTAGTGTCTCCTAGATGCATTGTAACCGACTTAAAACAGATATTTTCACTCTATGGGCGACCCCTAATAATTCCTAGGCACTTAGGGACACTTGTGGGTGATCCATGATCAGTTGTAGCTTTTGTTGTCAACATTCTAGTGAGTTTTAAGCACTATAAAAGGCCCTTATGTTGCAACAATTGATCACACCTTCCATCTGCATTCTTGAAGACTTCTGGAGCTCCAAAGCAGAACCAAGTCATCCCTAGTCGTGCATAGGACTTCTGTAAGTATGCTTGACCTTCCTTAATTGAGTTTTTACTTAGTTATAGCTTAAAAGTCAAACCGTCGGAATTACCGTTTGACTTAACGATTAATCATTAATGGTCCAGTGATTAGTCGAATTGAAGGTAGTTATAAGTTGGTAATTATGTGGGCAATAAACCCTTAAAAGGGCACCCTCTGATTCCCGTCCTAACCTAGTCATTTGTCGGGTCAAATTTGATTAGAAAAAGTAAACAGAATGCTAATTTTCAAATTAATATGTAATTAGCAATGTAGAAGGCATGTAAACTATTTTATCACTCATATAACTTGGTAATAAGTATAATAACTTGTCTAAGCTTGTTTGATCCGACAATTTTTTGTTTTGACCCGGTTCGGAACCGAAAGTCGCAAAACTTTGACTTTTGCTTTGACTTCAGTTCTGACCCGATTTAGCATGTTTTAGAAATGCCTTAGAGCTTTAATTGGACTAGGTTACATGCTAGTATAACCCTCTGTGATTATACACCTCGATTCATTAGTTATCCAATTAATATGGATGTTTCCGTTAATTGCTTATATGTTGACTATTATGCCCTTTTGACCATAAAACGAGAATTTTAGAAATGTGAAGGGACAATAATCTTTATTACTGATTTATAAACATGTCCCTAAATTTTCACATCAGTTGGAGGTCTAGATTAGGAGTTTTGCTCATTAGCGTAATTAGAACGCCTTTTATTAATTAAACGGCGTCATTAGAATAAAGCCTATCTAAACCCAATTTTTTAAACCAAATCTTTTACCCACTGATGTAATATAATATTTTGGGATTTTTAAAGATTTTTAATTATTTCTAACCTGCTCATAACCTAAGGTTATGGCATTAATTCGGTAAATACCGAATATACCCTTTTGGGTTATAAAATGAGTTCTACAAAGTATTTTGATGCCAATCCAGTTGCTATTGATTTTATTTAATAAATGAAGTATTTTGAACTTTATAACCTGTCCAGAAAACTCAGATTTCCGATATAACCCGGAAATCGCTTAAAATGGCTTTTTAAGCGTTTTTAACGCATAGTATGTACTAAAACTATTTTAAACATATGAGGGTTGATACCTACTGATATCTTAGGTAAATTATAATGTTTTAATAGTAAGCAAAAGTTGTTAAACTCAGATTTCCGATTTTGACCTTTTAAGCTTATGTGAAATTACCATAATGCCCATACGGTGCATAGTTTGGTTATAATTGATAAATTTCACATATATGCAATACCCTACTGTTATAACTTATCAAATTAAGTATTTTTACTGATTACATCAGACCTGTAACTCAGAATATTGTTCAAACTCTTTTATAACCTTATAAATGACCAAAATACCCCTACGGGGCATAGTTTGAGTTTAGATTCGTTTCGGGCATAATAAAAGATATCTTACTGATGTCACAACATATTTGAGGCATATTAACTTAGGAAACCTGTATATGGCTCTTATGGTTACCCGTTAAGCATTTTTCGCGTTCGGTTCGGTTTATGTAAATAGTTTACATAAATTGGCCGAAACGGGTCAAACCTTATCATTTTTATCTCAAAATCCAGAATGTGCTTAGATTACCCATATAAGACAAGTCTTCAAACTTGTCGGGTCTAAATCACATTCTTTTCCAGTCTTCGCTTAATCACGCATTCGAACCGTATCGTTCCTTAAAACTAACCGGTCTAAGCTTAACCTTAACTAAAGACCGTTAGGATTCTAATAGGTTATTATAAACCTTTTTTCCAGAATAGGAGACCCGGTAAAAGCTACCCGCATTTGCGAACTGTGATTTATACTTGCAAAGGTAAATACTTTTAACTTATTTTCCCTTATACGGGCTTGGGGTACGGTATATAAAATACCGGTTGGTCGGGCATTCGACCTTAATCGATTGGTGGTTAAGTATTATCGAGATGACCCGTTTAAAATATGTTTTGTTTGCTTAACGCCCTTGGGGGGTTAATGACCATGTCCCGGATATCCTTGGCATCATTTTACGAAATGGCCACGACCTAAGCGTGGGGTGTAGGCGTACACTCGTCAGTGCATAAATAAATAATGTGGTGTGTCTATTGATCTTTAACCCGATACGAACCGGGCTACTGAACGCATAAGGAACATGTAATCCTTTTACAAGTTTATATGTAAAAATAATTATCCCAAGTTATAAAAGTTTGTGCCACGTGCATTCAAATCAATTTTATTAAACTTTTCAAAATGAGTCGGTTGAATGTATTTACCAGTGTAAACTGACGTATTTTCCCAAAAAGGTTAAGTGCAGGTACTATGCGAACTAGGCTGGCTTTCTCCTAGAGTCCACAATAAGTCTCGCCAGCTTGGATGTCAAAACTGTTGAACAATGTTTCCTATTTATTTTTTATCCACCTGTGGATAAATTTCAACTTTTGTGATACTTGATATTACAATTATATTCGGTTGAAATATATCTTTCATTTGCTTCCGCTGTGCATTTAAATATTGTGTTGTTTGACTGTAATGTTACCAACTACGTCACGATACTCCCCCACCGGGTCCACCGGTAATACGTGGAAATATCGGGGTGTGACAGGTTGGTATCAGAGCCGAAGCTGAGTGAATTAAACACTAGCCTTTTGTGTTTAATCTCAGTTACACAAATGCACATTCAAAAATTTTCGAGTCTAGACAGAAAACATAGGAACAATCCAAATTTGTTTTAAATTTTTAACTTTGTCTTTTATTTTATATTCGTTTTGTTATCTTTGTTCTTATTGACAGAAATATGCCACCAACAATGAGGAGAGGAGGACGAGGAAAGGGGCCGATGAGCGCCCCCAACGATCACGAAGCCGGGCCTTCGCACTGGCGAACACATTCTACGACTGCAAGTGCCGATCCGCAGGGAAACAGTAGGAACCTTTTTGAGCCCACCAGACGATCTGTCTCGCACAGTTCAACGCCTCCCTATCGTAACTCCTATGGGCCACAGTCAGAAAACGAGCCCGATAACCCACAACCTTCATATATACCACTCCAGCGATCTCTTTCGCACAATTCCTTTGGTAACCCCACTCCTGTTTTTCAGGGTCGGTTCAACCCGGCAAATTATATTCAAGAACCAGTGGGTTTTAACCCATTGGGACCGGAGGACCACTTCTCGGAAGACAATGCTATGGACATGGACGAGGACACGGATCCCGTCGAACCTGCAAGCGGTACCCCCAACCATCCCATCGAGATCTCAGATGGATCTTCTTTCCACGGATCACCCCACGGTGGTCTAGATAGTTATCAAGCGAGGTTTAACCAACATGAATGGTACTTCACACCTTCGCACCATTCATCACCTCACCAACAGCAGGATCCCTCTTGGGATTCACGATTCGTGGCAGTCACGCCACCGCCTCCACCGCCGCTAGTTCATCAAGCACCTCCGGAACCACCAAGCGTAGGAGAACGGGCGCACGTATGTCTGCGCGAGCAGGGGATTTCCACTTTAGCACCCCTCGACACTTCAGTGGCAGTCACTATCCGCCACTGCATGAGGACCCACAAATGGGTGGACCCTCAAACCCAATTCCTGAGGTGAGTTCTACACCAGTTGCACCACAGCCACCACCGATGGGTTTTGATAACCCGATTCCCGCGTACGTCGATTCAATGGCGTACAATCCGTTTGAGCAGCCGGCTCACACCCATTATAACTATGCAGAAGACCCTTACCAAGTGGCATCAAACTACCTCGCCCTTCACCCTGAAGGACCGTATGGAGCTCCTTGGGAAGTAGGATATCCAACTCATGGATATCAAGTACCAGCTCGACCACCGATTCGGCAACAATCGCAGCTGCCACGGTTTTCCCCGCCAGAACGAGAAGAAATACTTCAAAGATTGGACCAAGTCGAGCGAGATTTTCACAGAGATCGCAGGGAACGACAAGGTTTCCTCAAGGGTTTAGCAAGCCTGCTGAAGGGGAAGAAGAAAAAGGATCATTAAATCCCCATATGTATTGTTGTATTATCTATTTTAATCAAGTCCCTGCGTGGACATTTATCTGTGTATTTAGTCCCTGCGCGGACTTGTCTTTTAGTCCCTGCGAGGACATCTATTTTAGTATTTGGTCCCTGCGTGGACTTGTAATTTCAGTCAAACCCCTGCGTGGGTAATTTGTCTATTAAAAGTCCCGTTTACGGCAAAGTGTACTCTTTTAAATTTTATCTTTGCCATTATATGCATAAATATATTACATGAAATAAATAAATAAAAATCATTCCTTTTAAAATAATCTGCCTATTATATATTGAATAAGAATCTCAAAGGTATAACCTAGCTTTCATGTCATTATAAGA
>JARYGA010020074.1:0-120554 GCA_030545235.1 Helianthus tuberosus | reverse complement strand
AACATTCGCCTTGCCTGGGTGATAACGGATCTCACAGTCGTAATCGTTGAGAAGTTCTACCCATTGGCATTGACGCATATTAAGTTCCTTCTGATTAAAGATATGTTGTAGGCTCCTATGATCGGTGAAGATCGTACACTTAGTACCATACAGGTAGTGTCGCCAAATCTTTAATGCAAAAACAACTGCGCTTAGCTCGAGATCGTGGGTTGTATAGTTCTTCTCGTGGATTTTGAGCTGATGAGATGCGTAAGCTATGACCTTGTCTCGTTGCATAAGAACACAACCAAGACCAAGGTTGGAAGCATCACAGTAGACAATAAAATCATTGTTTCCGTCGGGCAATGTGAGAACAGGAGCATTGCATAGCATGTGTTTGAGGGTTCGAAAGGCAGACTCTTGCTTGGTTCCCCAGACAAAAGACTGGTCCTTATGCGTAAGAGAGGTAAGCGGTACAACGATCTTTGAGAACCCTTCGATAAATCGTCGATAATAGCCCGCTAGTCCAAGAAAAGAGCGGACTTCCGACGGATTCTTAGGTGTAACCCAACTCTTGACAGCTTCAATCTTCGCAGGATCGACGTGAATACCCTGACTATTAACAATGTGACCCAGAAATTGAACTTCCCCTAACCAAAATTCGCACTTGGAGAACTTGGCATAGAGTTGGTTCCCCTGGAGTAACTCGAGAACCAAACGTAGATGTTGCGCGTGTTCGGTTTTCAATTTGGAATAGATCAAGACATCGTCGATGAATACGATGATGAAACGGTCGAGATACGGCTTACACACGCGATTCATCAGATCCATGAAGACTGCTGGTGCGTTGGTTAAACCAAAAGGCATGACAACGAATTCGTAGTGGCCGTAACGAGTTCGGAACGCAGTTTTGGGTATATCCTCCTCTTGAATACGTAGCTGATGATATCCTGAACGTAGGTCGATCTTTGAGAAACACGTAGCGCCTTGTAGCTGATCAAATAAATCGTCTATTCGAGGTAGAGGATAGCGGTTCTTGATAGTCAACTTATTCAATTCCCGATAGTCGATGCACATCCGGAACGACCCATCCTTCTTTTTGATGAAAAGGACTGGCGCGCCCCAAGGAGAGGTGCTCGGGCGAATGAAGCCTTTCTCAAGTAATTCCTGGAGTTGGGTTGAGAGTTCGCGCATTTCTGACGGTGCGAGTCGGTAAGGAGCTTTGGCGATAGGGTTGGCTCCAGGAATGAGGTCAATACGAAAGTCAATATCACGACTTGGCGGTAGTCCGGGAAGATCCTCTGGAAAAACATTAGGAAATTCTCGAACCACAGGAACGTCTTTTACTTCCTTCTTCTCTTTCTTTTCCTTCTCTGCTACGACGATGTTAGCCAAGAAAGCCCTATATTCCTTACGGAGATACTTGCTGGCTTGGATACATGACATAAGCTTGAGCCCCTTTGAGGTAGTATCGCCATATACACACAATAAGTCACCATTTGCGAGCAAAAATTGAATCATCTTGTCGAAGCATACAACTTCAGCATGGTTTTCTCGAAGGAAGTCCATGCCTATTATGACGTCAAAGCTTCCGAGTTGCATCGGAATAAGGTCAATCGAGAAAATGTGATTGTTGAGCTCAAGAGTACAATCACGAAGAACAGAATTGACAGAGACGGTTCTTCTGGTAGCGACTTCAACATCGAATGTCGAGGAGAGTTGGGAACGTTTACGACTAAGGAGTTTCTCAAATTCGAACGACACAAAGCAATTATCGGCTCCGGTATCAAACAAACATGAAGCATAAATACCATTCACAAGGAACCTACCATTGACCACGTTGTTGTCGGCCTGGGCTTGACGCACGTTGAGGTTGAAAGTTCTGGCGCGTGCGGCCTGCTGTTGCTGCTGCTGTTGTTGTTGCTGCTGTTGCTGAGGCTCTTGTTTCACAGCCCTGTTCGGGCACATGTTGGCGAAATGGTTCGGGTCGCCACATGCGAAGCAGGCTCTGGCTTTGACTGCGGGTGCCGGAGGAGCTTGTTGACCCTGTGGGGCAGTGAGTAGAGCTTGGTTGGCAGGAGCTTGACGAATACGGCAGATGGCAGTAAAGTGGCCGTATACATTGCAGTGAGCACAAAAGCGACATTGAATAGCAGTCGGGTGGTGGTAGGTGCAAGTAGGGCAGAGCGGGTGTGGCCCAGTGTATGCACGCTTTGCAGGTGGTGCATTGGCCACAGGCGCCGCTACTTGACGCTATTGGGCAGGTACAGCTTGAATCGGTGCAGCAGTAATCGCACAGTTCTTGTTGCTGGAGTTATTCTTTCTTTTGTTCTTCCTCTTGTTGCTTGATGAGGTGGGTTCAGTAGGTGGTACGGTAGCGGTAGCTTGATGCAGATGCTTCGAAGTCTTATCCCAGACACCAGCCTTAACCCGCTTGTCGTTGATCTCAGCGGCTAGCAGATTGGTTTCCTCGATCGTCGTAGTCTTAGCCGCTTGCACGAAATCAGCAACGCAGTCGGGCAGTGCCCGGATGTACTTCTTGATGGTCATGTCGGGAGTCTTGACTTGATCGGGACAGATAATGCTAAGCTGTTTGAAACGAGCAGTGAGACCAGCATTGTCACCATCCTTTTGCTGTATGTGCTAAAATTCATCTTCCAGCTTTTGACGTTCATGAGGAGGGCATAATTCCTCTAGTATAACTTCCTTGAGCTCGTCCCATGACAGACCGTAGGCTGCATCATTCCCTCGCTTGTTCCTCTCGGCCTTCCACCAGTCTAGTGCACGGGACTGGAAGACGCCGGTAGCATTCAGAGTTCGAAGGTCATCAGGGCAACCACTCTGTCGCAGAGTAACCTCAATGGAATCAAACCAGTGAAATAGTGCAGTGGGACCTCCTTCACCAGTGAATTCTTTTGGCCCACACGACTTGAATTGCTTGAAACTGAAAGGCCTTGCGTTAGCTTTGGGAGCTTCGATTCTCGATTCCTCGGATGATTTGCTGGCATTCTCGTAAACATCACTCACGGCCTTTGCTACACTTTTCGCGATGATGGAAGCAAGGCGTTTGTCCCTCTTTTCTTGACGAGAGAGTGCATGACGGGATCCAGACGACATGGTCTGCAACAGACATCGTCACGGAACTCAACACATTGTATTCGAATCTCACCTCACACGTCTACTACTACTAAAGCTCAGGAACACGTGTAATTACGGAAATACTTAACATGGAATCACATAATCACATAAACACGTAGAGCACAAAATCATTTAATACCTAAGCACGTAAGCACAGAAGCAAGAAAACACATACGCATCTAGTCACTAGAGGCAGTTAGAGAACAAAAACCTAGGTCTGGAGAAAGAAACTAGAGAGAGAAAGTGGCAAAAGGTGATTCTTGGTGCTTGTACGATTTCAGTTCTGCCGATAGAATCACGGATTGTAGTAGGTTCTTGTGCGTTCGGTCACGCACGTTCACGGATTCCGCATGTCGAACGTGTTGTTACGCAATCGTTTGGAGTCAAAATAAGCACAAAATCACAAGATGCAGTGCGAGTCGTGTGTGTCGATCGAAGTAAAAACAAAAATCGAGTAAATCCCAAAGTTTACACACATAAACAGGAAAGCACATAAAATCGGCGAAACATCAGAGTTAGCAGTTGTGGACTCAAAAGCGAAACACATAAAATTTTGAGAAATAGATTGTCTGCGGCTAGTAGACTTCGACTAACCAAAGCGGTTCAAATATTCACAAGGACCTGTTGCACACTTTTAACCTCCAGGACTGTGCCCTTGCCTCGATTCTTGGGCATTTGGCACGCATCCCGTTGGTCATATCGTGACTTTAGGTCGTTGGAGTCCGTCGAGACTTTGGTGAGAGTTTTGTATAAAAGCGGAACAAGTCGTCAAGGTTAGGGTTCCACCCCTAGCTTAACAACTTCGTCCTTGTTGATAATAAAATTGAGGAGATTATTCATCAAAATATGGATTTCACTCCTGATTTGGTATAATTCTCCTCGCTTGTAGTTAAAATGCGAGTTAGGTGGCAACTTTAGTCGAGAGTTTGCGGTTTTCACACCTATTCCCGACTTTATCGCCTATTCATAATGGAAAATTCGAGTGCAGTGATAATGTAGCAGAAGCGAGAAATAGCATGCTCATACAAAATCCCCAACGGATATGCACAAGTCGGTCTGTTGGTTCTTAACTATAGACTAGGTCTCTAAGACTTCGACCAGGACTAGGTCGAATCTTGCCTAATTCCCTATAGTTATGGCTCTGATACCAATCTGTCACACCCCAACCGATGGCGGAATCATCGGGGCATGGCACTGAGCGAAACAGATTGTCCAGAAGTTTCCATAACAACTATCATTACCATTCAATTTAAATTAACATGTCCCATACCATGTCTCAAATAGTAAACAAATTATTACAGATAACATCTAAGCAAATATTCTGTTCCGACAACTCAGATTCAACAAAATAGTTTATTTATTGGTTTCTAGGACCTCCGTTCGATCGGACAACAGGGTGTCACCTGATCGGACGGCTGTTCGATCGGGTGGCACTTTTAGTGCATTGAGCATGTTGAAAATTGATTAAGTATTGAAGCATAGTATCTCATGATCCGAAGAGTAATCCGATCGAACAGTAGTTCGATCGAACAACAGTTCGTTCAATACCATTCTTCAAAACAAGTTGATTGTGAGGGACCATGTGCTAGCCGATCGGCTGGCCAGTCGATCGGCTGACTATCCGATCGGTTGGCTGTTCGTTCGGACAGCAGTCTGATCGGTCAGCATCCTGACCTGATCAGCCTTGCGTCTAACACTTTGGTTGTTCTGTTTGTTTGTCGTTTTATCGAGGTATTTTGACAGCGAGTAAAAACCATAGGTCGTTCGTTATTACTTGGTTTCCCGGGTCGGACAGGAATCACCCAAATCCGGTCGGTGTACTGTTCGGAACGAAGTTTAACGTTTAACCCGAAGTCGGTTAGCCACGCGGATAGAATCCAGATCTTGAGCCGTTCGACCACCGAAGTGATTGTAAACCGGCTCAGGGTCCGTTTCTACCAGTTTTGAGGTTATTGAGTGAAAAGAGTTGAAAGAAAGTTGGAAAATCCATTCCCCAATCCTTTTCACCATGTTTAAGTTTAGATCTATGAAAGATCCTTGTTTGTTTATGTGGAAATCGGCTAGATCCAAGTCATTCTTGGTGGATTGAGGCCAAAACATGAAGTTCTTCAAGAACCCATGATGACATCATCCTAGAATGCTTGGTTCTTGATGATTTCTCGGTTAAAAGTTAAGATCTGAAAGATAGAAAGGTGTAGGAGTGTGTATAGATCAAGAAAGTACAAGATTTAGGACGAAAACTTACCGGAATCGAGAGAAATCTGAGAAAAGGCGAGTTGAGCGTGTTGGTCGAACAAAGGTTTCCAAAAGTGGAAAGAATGACAATGACAAGGGTATTTATAGGATGTCAAAAGAGAAAGGGCTGGCCGATCGGCTGGCAACTCGATCGGACAGCCTGCCCGATCGGACAGCAGTCCGTTCGGCTGGCTGTTCGATCGGCTGGGAGCCTGATCGATTGGTTGCACCTTTCGAGTGTTTCGCGCGACGATTTAAGATATTTCGATTATGATTGCGAGCGGTTCGATTCGATAGGGTTTCCTATTCAAATTACTTTCAGTCTCAACTACTTCGTATCTAGCATAATCTCTTTTCCACTATCTATCATGGTTCGATTTGTGATTCGAGTTCGAGTTCGATTGCGTTCGAGTTAGATTTCGAGTTCGATTGAGTTCGCTTGATTATCTCAACACAACATAAATAAACATGCACAGTTAACACGTAAGGCACACACACACGTATAATAACAAGTAAAAATACGTAGTTCGAGTTGCGAATTGATGTCGATTCGATTGTCATAGCTTGATTATCAGTTGATTAACTTTATCGCATTGTTACTTCCTATAGTTCGCAGTCGTAGATCGATTGAATAACGATTAACACACATCGATTATTGCAATTAACAACACTTACTTCACATAATATAATTAAAAACAAGAAGTTTCTACGAGTCAAGTTGCGCGAAATCGGTCGTTGACTTTGACGTTGACTTTGACTTTCACTTATGAAAACACGGGGTGTTACAGCTCAAACCTAGCAGACTTTGCACCGGACTTCTGGCTGTAAGACATAGTCATCCCATGGGCCAAACCCTGGTCCAACATGGGCGGGGCTCGCTACACCCAAATAGATCTATCACTCATGTCCCTCGGTCCTACAACGAGTATTAATGTTCTTAAGCGTTATACCCACCACTCACATGATCTAGCAGTACCCTTCCTTAGCTAACCATACCAAATAATAACGTTTGTAAACAGTTTGTAACATGTACTTCACCCCCAAAGTTATAAAACCGAAAACGGTTAAAAGAAAAGGGGGATATGAACTCACGATTTTGCGTTCTTCGTAATCTCAGTAACTCAAAGCTTCGCCTGGCGTACACGACTACCTACAACGTACTAAGGTCTATTAGACGAGCGGGTAGTGCCTTGACTTAGTATTAATTAGTGTCTTTGAGTTACGTTTCTTTGTGTCTTCAATATTATCCCAAGTTATAATTATTTGTTAAAATAATAAATATTTTAACTTAAATTATATTTATTAAATTTTTGGAATAATTGTTAAAATAATATAATTTAACTTGATACCTTTCAAGTATTTATACATGTATTTTCCTTCCCAATGATGGGTGTATTTGTATTTGTATCTTTATACTTGTATATTTTGCCATGTATCGGTGTCGTATTCTGGAGTGTATTTATACGTACGAAAATACGTATTTCTTGTAATTATTAAGTATCCTTATACTTAATGTTATATTAACTTTTACGGAATAATATTTCTAGTAAAATACATTAAAATATATTTCCAGAATATATATATTTTAAGAAATATTACTTAGAAAAATTATTTATAATTTTTCCTTGGCAAAATATTTATAAATCTCATACAAGTCTCAAAAATAATATATTTCCAAGTCTAACTTAGAAAATATATATAAACTTATTTTTCACCCAAAAACAATGTATTTCATGTTTATTCAAGAAAATATATATTTTCTCCCAAACATAATATACCTTCTAATAATTTCAAGAAAATATATATTTTATTCACCAAAAAATAATATATTTTCTCCTCGTCAAAAATATGATATAATTTTTTTGTAATAGTTGTAAAAATCATATTTTCATTCTCTTGGTGTCCAAAATATTATTTACCAAAAATATACTTGTGAATAAATTTTCCGGAATATTTTTGTGAGTTATATTCCTTTGTTCGGTTTCATCAATATTTTTGGGTATTCTTTGTATATTTATCCCTTAGAATCTTGGTAATATTTTGGATTGAAATTTCTTGGTATTTTGATGAGTTATATTATTTCAAGTCCTAAAATAATATAACTAATACACAAAATATACAAATAATCACACACATGGTGTCATCTAAATATATATTTCCTAAATACGTATTTAGTCACTTTTATTTATAAAAACCGACCTCCAATATTTATAATTTTTGAACAAAATCTATGGCAAACTTTATGTGAAAATCCATGGTTTAAAATACACTTGTAAATGTTTATTTAGAAATATTTTTCTAAGTGTTTAATTTTTAGAAAAATTTCGCCATAGTTTCCCCTAAAAATGGAGGCTTCCATACCTTGACGGTATATCATTTTCTTTTGTAAATCATCACAATCAATCCACATTCAACAATAAACAATCTATACTTACCAATTTTGCCAAAAACAAGCATAAACTACCACTTCATGAACTTGAAAATTTATAAAAATTTGTAGTAACTTGTGTTTTTAGTAAGTCTTGCTATCCTTTAAAGTGTGATTGATTCTTTAAAAACATCATTTTTAAAGAAAATAGATCTTCACAACTTGTAGTCACATTTTCTAAAAATGTTTCTTTATGAATTTTTCTTGTTACACATAAGTTTCTACACTTGTTTAACCACCAAAAGTGAGATTTATTTATGTAAGAACCAAGATTAAGTAAGACTTGTATTTTTAACTTGGTTTCTTGAAAAATCATTCTTGAAATATTAGATCTACAAGATTTACATCTTACTTTGATCATCACTTTACAAGAAAACAATTTACTCATTCAAGTTCATGACTTTTGTGAGGATGATATACTAAACCTTAACACTTTCATCCTCTCATCTTGCTAGATTATGTTTTTAATCATGATCTAGCAAGATCATATGATGATCTTCATCATTTACACAAGTAAACAACAATCAACAAGTAAATCAACACATAAACAACATGGTTTCTTCATGCTTTAAGCTTATGTTTAAGTTTTATTCTCTTGATTCTTAGTGTTCTTCTAGTTAATCATCATGTATCATTCTTTAACCACTAAGATAAGATGTAAAATGGAGTGTATGATGTTCTTACCACTAGCTCAAGGCTAGGGATGATCAATAGAAGAAAAGAGATGGATAATAGCAAATGAAGAAGGTCCTTGAATTTCCGAATGCTCCTAGCTTCCTTATGCAACCTCTAACACCTTTGAGTATGCTTGAAATGGATGAGACTTTATTGAATGAAGGTGATGATGGTGGGGTTGGGGTCGGCCGAGAACAAGAAGAAGAGAAGGAGAGAAAGTGTGTGAAGTGGTGTGTGTAAGAATGAGAGTTATGAACACTTAGGTTATACTTATAACCATGTCTTGAGTTTTACCCATGTATAATGTGTCATTAAAGTGCCAACATGATCTAATTTTAAATTGAAAGAAAATCACAAGGTGGGTCCCTTGTTAGGCCGTCCATAGGTGGGGGGGGGGGTAGTAGACTAGGTTATAACCATATGATTAGTTTGTAGTTGAATTGTAAGTATATAGTTAGATGTTTAGTTAGTTGATATTTATATGGGGTGTTATGATGTTCGGGGACCATAACTAGCTTGGTAATGTTAAAACAGTGCTTCTAGTGTAAATTTGGTGTTTCGGGTAGTATCCGGTTGTTCGGTTGGTTACCGGTTCGTTAAGGTGCTAAACTTTGCAGTTTAGTGTGCTTTATGTACCCTTTTATGACACTTTTGATTTCCGACACTTAGGAAAGCATTCAAGACCAGTTAACCATATTTCTGCCTGATATAAGTGTGTTAAAATGCTGAATTTGCTGATTTTCTGCAGAATTCTGCAGTTTATGTGAGTTTTAGGCACTTTCCGGCACTTAAACTATCTCTAGGAAGACAGTTTTGTGATCCTTACTTTCCTACACACTATACTAGTGTAATACTTGGTTTCTGGCTCATTCTGTGTCTCAACACATTGTCTGCCTATGTACTGAACTCCGTCAGCATTTTTCTGATTTGTCTGATAACTGTGCTAACTGTGTTTCGTGCATCATTTGAGTCAATAAAGTTCTCATGCAATAATGATATGTCATTTGCAATATGTGATGCACATGTATGTATAAAGCAATAATCAGAAAGCAATTCAAGTCATTAGTTGTAATTCAGCACAATCATTAAGCACTAATCATTGTTTAATAGTTGTATGGATACCTGGAATTTTGACAGTTGTCACACAAACCATTTAGGATAAAGACCCAAACATACGCGATAAGCACCAGCACGAAAATCGAGAAAAACGCGTGATTGGGCAAAAAAGGCGACCGAAGACACATGTCACGACGAGGCGCCATGTGTCAGGCCTATACTGGACACGTGGCAGGTCTAGGCTAAATGGACCACCCCCGTGCCACGCGCCATGATAAGGGTGGGCTGGCGCGACACACGGGAGGCAATAATTTTGGCTATAAAGCCACTGGTTTGGCACTTGGTCAGATTGCTCAGTTCGACAGTCTAAAAGGTCGTCCTACTCCTTGTATCTCTGTTTCTTTCATTCAATGACCTAAATTCCCAAAACTCAGCTCCAATATCAGGGTAATAACTCGATCACTGACACGGTACTATATCCGATCGATTGAAACCGATCCAATGGATGTTTAAGTGCTGCCTATATATGTTAGGATCAGAGGCTCCTCATGATTGTGTTTGTTTGTATAATTTGAACAAATCAATAGAAATGAACAGAGTTTGAGTGCAGCGGAAATGAACAACAAACTTTGTAAACACAATCAAAGAAGAAAATAGTTTTGATAAATACATGTTTTTCATTAAGTCGAATGATTACAATACAAATCAAAAGATTACTAAGCATGCTTACAAACTAAACTCCCCCTCAGCCTGATACTCCATGGTTGATTGCACAAGATGAAAGGATTGGATCAGAGGAGAAGAACTCACTCAGTCTATCAAATGTAACAGTACAGGGTACTGTTCCATTTTTGGGCTTAATCCTCTCTTTTCGACTTAAGGCGTCTGCTACCACATTCGCCTTTCCTGGATGATATTTAATTTCGCAATCATAATCATTTAACAGCTCAACCCAATGTCGCTGTCTCATATTAAGCTCTTTCTAATCAAATATATGCTGTAGGCTCTTGTGATCTGTAAAGATCGTGCATCGGGTGCCATACAAATAATGCCGCCAAATCTTCAAGGCAAACACCACTGCGCCTAATTCCAAATCATGCGTGGTGTAGTTCTTCTCATGAACCTTTAATTGGCGCGAAGCATAAGCGATAACCTTTTGTTGCTGCATTAGCACACAACCCAATCCCTGACGCGAGGCGTCACAGTATACCACGAAGTTATCGGTGCCTTCGGGTAGGGATAAAATAGGTGCATCGCAAAGCTTGTTCTTTAGCAGCTGAAAAGCTTCCTCTTGTTTATCTCCCCATTCATACTTCTTATCCTTTTTAGTAAGGAAGGTCAGCGGTTGAGCGATTTTTGAAAAATCCTCAATGAATCTGCGATAATACCCTACTAAGCCCAAAAATTGTCAGATCTCGGTTGGCGTCTTCGGAGTTTCCCAATTCTTAATCGCCTCGATCTTGGTGGGATCCACATGAATTCCATCTTCGTTCACTACGTGACCAAGGAATTGTACCTCACACAACCAGAACTCGCACTTTGAAAACTTAGCATAGAGCTTCTCCTTCTTAAGCAGCTCTAAGATGGCTCTAAGGTGTTGCTCATGCTCTTCCTTCGTCCGTGAATAGATCAAAATATCGTCGATAAACACAATCACGAATTTATCGAGATATGGCTTGCAAACTCGGTTCATCAAGTCCATAAATACTGCCGGCGCGTTTGTCAGACCAAACGACATCACTAAAAAACTCATAATGTCCATAACGAGTTCTAAAGGCAGTCTTTGGTATACTCTCTTCTTGTATCCTCAGCTGGTGATAACCTGATTGAAGATCGATCTTGGAGTAGTAACTTGAACCCTGAAGTTGATCGAATAAATCATCAATCCTCGGCAAAGGATACCGATTCTTGATGGTTAACTTGTTCAGCTCTCGATAGTCAATGCACATACGGAAACTACTGTCCTTCTTCTTGACAAACAGAACTGGAGCTCCCCAAGGTGAGAAGCTTGGTCTAATGAATCCCTTATCCAATAGCTCCTGAAGCTGCGTCGACAACTCTTGCATCTCTGAAGGCGCAAGCCGATAAAGTGCCTTGGCGACAGGCGCGACGTCTGGGGCCAAGTCAATATGGAATTCGACTTGTCGTTGCAGCGGTAATCCTGGCAAGTCTTCGGGGAAGACTTCAGGATATTCCCTCACCACAGGGATACCTTCCAGCTTCGGCTCTTCGACTTCCTTATCAACAACGTGAGCCAAGAAGGCAACACATCCTTTTTGCATAAACTTCTGTGCCTTTAAGCAACTGATAATCCTTAGAGGCGTATCATGCTTCTCTCTATGTACTACAATCGTCTCTTCATTCGCCATCGGGATGCGGATAATCTTCTCATGACATACGATCTCAGCTCGGTTACTCGACAACCAATCCATTCCAACTACCACGTCAAAGCTTCCTAACTCAACTGGTAGAAGATCAAGCGTAAACTCACGCTCTCCAAGCTCTATCACACAGCCTCTAATCACTTTGTTTGCTTCTACTAGCTTTCCATTAGCTAGTTCTATCGAATACGGAATATCTAACTTACTTGCAACTAACCCAAGTATATTCTTAAATTCTAAGGATACGAAACTATAGTCGGCACCGGTATCAAATAGTACAGATGCAAAGTGTTTGTTGATAGGGAACGTACCAGTGACTACGTTCGGATCTTGACGAGCTTCCCTAGCTCCAATGTTGAAAACTCTTCCTTGGGCTTGATTGTTCTTCGGGCAATCCCGCTTGAAATGCCCTACATCTTTGCAACCAAAACAACCTTGGCCACGACCACTTCCGTTTCCATTTCCGCCCTGGTTGTTGTTTGCTCCACGGTTTCCGTTACCAGCTTGATTTCCAGAACCACCACGATTTCCATTTCCACCATTTCCTCCTTGATTGCGATTTCTATAACCGTTTCCACCACGGTTTCCATTGCCATTACCATTTCCTCTCTGACCACCATTCCCATGACCAGTACCAGCCCAGCATGTTTCCTTCGAATGACCATTCTTTCCACATGATTCACATTTCCTAAACCTAGACTGGCCGGCATGATGAAACTGGCATACATCACACTTGGACAGGGTGCCCATATATCCCTTCCCCTTGTTCTCCGAACTTGCAGCACCAGTCCTGACCTCGGCTGGTGGGTTCGCATCTCTTCGCTTACTAGCACTGTTGTTGTTTCCTTGGGTACCCTTCTTGAAATTCGAGAACTTCCTTTTGTTCTCTCCAGACGACTCCACATGAGTCTCTTTCTTCTTCTGCTCAGAGATCGAAAATTTGCCCAAACGAACCGCTTCTTCGGTCAATGCCACGCTCAAATCAATGGCCTCAGTGATCATTGGAGGCTTCGAAGTAGTTACCATGCTCAGTATTTGGGGTGCCAATCCCCAAATGAAACGTTCGACTCGCTTGGACTCCGGCTCTACCATGTAAGGGACAACTCGAGATAAATTGTGGAATCTCGACACGTGCTCAGCTATCTTAGGACCATCCATCTTAAGATTCCAAAACTCGGTTTCCAACTTCTGAATCTCAGCCCTTGAACAGTACTTCTTGCGCATCAGTTCTTTCATCTCATCCCATGTCATAGCATATGCTGCAGCCTCTCCTAGAGTCTGAACCTGGAGGTTCCACTACGATAGGGCTCCATCGAGGAATAGTCCAGAAATGTAAGTGACCTGGTGCTCTGGCGCACACTTGCTCATTCGCAGCACAGAATCTGTCTTCTCAGCCTATCTTACAAAATTTACATCACCTCCAGTGCCGTCAAAGTTCAGAGGCTTACAGTCAAGGAACTGCTTGTAAGTACAGCCTGTGCAAGCAACATCATTCACAGAAAGCGTTAGCAAACGCACATGGAATGTCCAAACGTATTGTAATGTGTCTTAGGTGACTTAAACATTACCGTGTGGTGGGTTACTTCCTGAGGTACCTCCGCTGTGTTTAGAGCGTAGGGCCTCATGTTGTGCGGTTGCCTGTGAAATCCCTTCGTGTAGTTCTGCCTCTGTTGTGGGCACCTGAGTGTTCCTTCGAGGAGGCATCTTCTATAAAGAAGATTGTATAGGTCAGGTCTTATTAAAGACACAAGCACATAAGCATCTACTTAACGAATAAGACCTAGGGGTGTATATACGTAGGTATATAAGCAATCATCATAACAAGCAATCATATAACATCACAATCATAACACAAACATGTAATTTAACAACTTATTTAATGAGAACATGACGATTGAGTTTCATTAATCAGCGACCACAAATATTGTTACATGTTTTACAAGTGTATCATATCAAAAGGATCACAGGGTCACACTACCCTTGTCCAATAAGTCTATCAGTCTACCAAAGTCATATAATCAAAAGGTGGTCTCCAAAAGGCTTCACAAGCTAGGCTCAATAGTGGTGCTCTCATCAAAAGCAAAGCTACCTACATAAAACCAAAAACCAGCTATGCTGATGGTGGTGGAGGAGGAGGTGGAGGAAAGAAAAGCAAGTTGCGCACATGCGCAAGCTCCTCCTCAAGCTCATAAACATGACGCAGCAGATAACTGATCTGCTGCTCGACCGTAAGAAATCGAGCGTCAAACTCAGGAAATGGAGTAAGTGGTGCAGGTGGATGTGAAAATGAGGACGGTGATGAACGAGGGGGAACAAAAGCAGGCTGACAAGGACATGGTAAAGGACGCGATATCATGTCAAGCTCTAAAATCCTACGACTCATGATCTCATACTGGAGCTGCAGTGACAGAAGTAGCTCATCCCGTGTATAACCAGGAAAGTGAGAGGGATGGTAGGGATCTGAAATCGGCATGGTGTACGGTAGGAACCATCTGAGTGGCTCATCGAGCGGCGTAGAAGTAAAAGGAGCAGACTGAGGAATGTGTGGAAAAGCTGCTGAAACATGAGGGTCATGACTAGGCTGCTGGCCTGAAGTGCCTTCCCCTGGACGGGGTGCGGGTATGTCCTGCAAGAAAACAATAGGGAGATCAACACGGTGAACATCAGACCTCACAGGGTGAAAAGGAGCAACATCAGCGAGTGCAGGTGCAAGTGGAGGAATGAATGGCTCAATAACAGGTGGGTCAACGGGTGCAGGAACCGGGTCGGGTATGAGGGGTGCAATGTCAGGTAAGCCAAATGGGATAGGGTCATGATCAGGTAGGGGCTCAGGATCAGCAGGTGCAGCATCGGGCTGATCAATAGGAACAAAATCTAGCTCAAGATCAAGCTCAAAGTCGTGTGGAGGGGATGGTGTAGCTGACATGGCAGTATCATCATCGGAATCAGTGGCATAACGTCGCAATCCAACTGCCTGCAAGGCTGAAGATGTCACAGACTCAAAGGAATCTGAGACAGAGTGCAAGCTAGAGTCAGAGGAAATCTTAATAACAGGGATCTCAGGAGGCGGACTAGCAACAACGTCCTCATCTAGCTCTCCATCGCCATGAGCGTCATCGGAAGGACCATCAACAAACAGATCAAAATCATCATCGAACAGATCATCAAAAGGCCAATCCTCAGGAAGGATGACCACTAAAGGAACATGAGCGAGGATCGGTGCCACAATATGCTTACCATCGGGATGACCGATGATAAGATGATCGTGGACTAGAATTGGAATAACAAAAGGATCCTCGTCTGGGATACCACCAGCAAGCGGTAAGTCATCTTCAAAATCAGGCAACGCAAACGGCTGGAAGTCGTCATCGTCGTCTGATAGCATATCTGGGTCGTTCTCAGTATCTGAGGTAAAGATCTCTGGCTCGCTCGCCCCCGAGCCAATAGCCATAGCGTCATCAGTATCGGATAATCCATTCTCGGAAAAAGACATAGTGTCTGTAACAGAACAATCACAACATATGCACATATATTATTCACTATCATTTATTATGCAATCAAAGACAATGCATCACCAAATCATGTATCCTTTCCTAGTCTCCCGGACTAAACCTCCTAGTCTCCCAGACTAAACCACCTAGTCTCCCAGACTAAACCAACTAGTCTCCCAGACTAAACCAACAAAGTAACTGTGCATTGTGTTCCTTGTCTTTCCATTTGTAAAAATGTTTGTTCCCTGGATCTGGGCATTTTTGTGTATGCAATGAAAAATGTTGTGAAAACATTTTCGTGAGAGCCTTAATGATTGTAGTCTAGACTTGAGAAAGAATCCTAGTTCGCTACAATCGAAGCTCTGATACCAAACTGTCACACCCTGACTTTTGTAGAAGCGTGATTATGTGTGACTTGCTTAATATCATTGCATTCAATCATAACAACTATATGATAAAACTAAAGTTGATCATCCATTTAATAAGTTTTAAAAACATAATAGCATCATTGTCTTGAAACCAAATACAACTTCAAATTTGAGTACAAACCATGCAACTTGTTTTTAGAGTTCACAAGGACTCGACGAAAGACATTAAATAAAACTAGGCTTTAAAAGATGTGTCTTATCTAGGATAAGACACACAATCCAAATCCTCAGACATCGGATTACACCTTTTATTCTCAACCTCACTTGAAACATCCAAACGCCTGCCAGATCCATACTTAATTCCCTGAAATACATGTAGTTTGAAAACATCAACAAAAGTTGAGCGAGTTCATGTGTTTGTTTGTGTGTATGAATAAACATTTGTAATCATTGAAAGTATGTATGTATGTAAACTCCTGGTATAAAAGCAACAAGGAAAACAGATCATTAATGGTTTGCAAGGCCATTAATATGTGTGACGTGATGCAGGAAGGCTCAAACCTAGCAGACTTTGCACCGGACTTCCGGCTGTAAGACATAGTCTTCCCATGGGCCAAACCCTAGTCCAACATGGGCGGGGCTCGCTACACCCAAATAGATCTATCACTCATGTCCCTCGGTCCTACAACGAGTATTAATGGTCTTAAGCGTTATACCCACCACTCACATGATCTAGCAGTACCCTTCCTTAGCTAACCATACCAAATAATAACGTTTGTAAACAGTTTGTAACATGTACTTCACCCCCGAAGTTATAAAACCGAAAACAGTTAAAAGAAAAGGGGGATATGAACTCACGATTTTGCGTTCTTCGTAATCTCAGTAAATCAAAGCTTCGCCTGGCGTACACGACTACCTACAACGTACTAAGGTCTATTAGACGAGCGGGTAGTGCCTTGACTTAGTATTAATTAGTGTCTTTGAGTTATGTTTCTTTGTGTCTTCAATATTATCCCAAGTTATAATTATTTGTTAAAATAATAAATATTTTAACTTAAATTATATTTATTAAATTTTTGGAATAATTGTTAAAATAATATAATTTAACTTGATACCTTTCAAGTATTTATACATGTATTTTCCTTCCCAAGGATGGGTGTATTTGTATTTGTATCTTTATACTTGTATATTTTGCCATATATCGGTGTCGTATTCTGGAGTGTATTTATACGTACGAAAATACGTATTTCTTGTAATTATTAAGTATCCTTATACTTAATGTTATATTAACTTTTACGAAATAATATTTCTAGTAAAATACATTAATATATATTTCCAGAATATATATATTTTAAGAAAAATTTCTTAGAAAAATTATTTATAATTTTTCCTTGGCAAAATATTTATAAATCTCATACAAGTCTCAAAAATAATATATTTCCAAGTCTAACTTAGAAAATATATATAAACTTATTTTTCACCCAAAAACAATGTATTTCACGTTTATTCAAGAAAATATATATTTTCTCCCAAACATAATATACCTTCTAATAATTTCAAGAAAATATATATTTTATTCATCCAAAAATAATATATTTTCTCCTCGTCAAAAATATGATATAATTTTTTTGTAATAATTGTAAAAATCATATTTTCATTCTCTTGGTGTCCAAAATATTATTTACCAAAAATATACTTGTGAATAAATTTTCCGGAATATTTTTGTGAGTTATATTCCTTTGTTCGGTTTCACCAATATTTTTGGGTATTCTTTGTATATTTATCCCTTAGAATCTTGGTAATATTTTGGATTGAAATTTCTTGGTATTTTGATGAGTTATATTATTTCAAGTCCTAAAATAATATAACTAATACACAAAATATACAAATAATCACACACATGGTGTCATCTAAATATATATTTCCTAAATACGTATTTAGTCACGTTTATTTATAAAAACCAACCTCCAATATTTATAATTTTTGAACAAAATCTATGGCAAACTTTATGTGAAAATCCATGGTTTAAAATACACTTGTAAATGTTTATTTAGAAATATTTTTCTAAGTGTTTAACTTTTAGAAAAATTTCGCCATAGTTTCCCCTAAAAATGGAGGCTTCCATACCCTGACGGTATATCATTTTCTTTTGTAAATCATCACAATCAATCCACATTCAACAATAAACAATCTATACTTACCAATTTTGCCAAAAACAAGCATAAACTACCACTTCATGAACTTGAAAATTGATAAAAATTTGTAGTAACTTACTTGTGTTTTTAGTAAGTCTTGCTATCCTTTAAACTGTGATTGATTCTTTAAAAACATCATTTTTAAAGAAAATAGATCTTCACAACTTGTAGTCATATTTTCTAAAAATGTTTCTTTATGAATTTTTCTTGTTACACATAAGTTTCTACACTTGTTTAACCACCAAAAGTGAGATTTATTTATGTAAGAACCAAGATTAAGCAAGACTTGTATTTTTAACTTGGTTTCTTGAAAAATCGTTCTTGAAATATTAGATCTACAAGATTTACATCTTACTTTGATCATCACTTTACAAGAAAACAATTTACTCATTCAAGTTCATGACTTTTGTGAGGATGATCTACTAAACCTTAACACTTTCATCCTCTCATCTTGCTAGATTATGTTTTTAATCATGATCTAGCAAGATCATATGATGATCTTCATCATTTACACAAGTAAACAACAATCAACAAGTAAATCAACATATAAACAACATGGTTTCTTCATGCTTTAAGCTTATGTTTAAGTTTTATTCTCTTGATTCTTAGTGTTCTTCTAGTTAATCATCATGTATCATTCTTTAACCACTAAGATAAGATGTAAAATGGAGTGTATGATGTTCTTACCACTAGCTCAAGGCTAGGGATGATCAATAGAAGAAAAGAGATGGATAATAGCAAATGAAGAAGGTCCTTGAATTTCCGAATGCTCCTAGCTTCCTTATGCAACCTCTAACACCTTTGAGTATGCTTGAAATGGATGAGACTTTATTGAATGAAGGTGATGATGGTGGGGTTGGGGTCGGCCGAGAACAAGAAGAAGAGAAGGAGAGAAAGTGTGTGAAGTGGTGTGTGTAAGAATGAGAGTTATGAACACTTAGGTTATACTTATAACCATGTCTTGAGTTTTACCCATGTATAATGTGTCATTAAAGTGCCAACATGATCTAATTTTAAATTGAAAGAAAATCACAAGGTGGGTCCCTTGTTAGGCCGTCCATAGGTGGGGGGGGGGGGTAGTAGACTAGGTTATAACCATATGATTAGTTTGTAGTTGAATTGTAAGTATATAGTTAGATGTTTAGTTAGTTGATATTTATATGGGGTGTTATGATGTTCGGGGACCATAACTAGCTTGGTAATGTTAAAACAGTGCTTCTAGTGTAAATTTGGTGTTTCGGGTAGTATCCGGTTGTTCGGTTGGTTACCGGTTCGTTAAGGTGCTAAACTTTGCAGTTTAGTGTGCTTTATGTACCCTTTTATGACACTTTTGATTTCCGACACTTAGGAAAGCATTCAAGACCAGTTAACCATATTTCTGCATGATATAAGTGTGTTAAAATACAGAATTTGCTGATTTTCTGCAGAATTCTGCAGTTTATGTGAGTTTTAGGCACTTTCCGGCACTTAAACTATCTCTAGGAAGGCAGTTTTGTGATCCTTACTTTCCTACACACTATACTAGTGTAATACTTGGTTTCTGGCTCATTCTGTGTCTCAACACATTGTCTGCCTATGTACTGAACTCCGTCAGCATTTTTCTGATTTGTCTGATAACTGTGCTAACTGTGTTTCGTGCATCATTTGAGTCAATAAAGTTCTCATGCAATAATGATATGTCATTTGCAATATGTGATGCACATGTATGTATAAAGCAATAATCAGAAAGCAATTCAAGTCATTAGTTGTAATTCAGCACAGTCATTAAGCACTAATCATTGTTTAATAGTTGTATGGATACCTGGAATTTTGACAGTTGTCACACAAACCATTTAGGATAAAGACCCAAACATACGCGATAAGCACCGGCATGAAAATCGAGAAAAACGCGTGATTGGGAAAAAAAGGCGACCGAAGACACATGTCACGACGAGGCGCCATGTGTCAGGCCTATACTAGACACGTGGCAGGTCTAGGCTAAATGGACCACCCCCGTGCCACGCGCCATGATAAGGGTGGGCTGGCGCGACACACGGGAGGCAATAATTTTGGCTATAAAGCCACTGGTTTGGCACTTGGTCAGATTGCTCAGTTCGACAGTCTAAAAGGTCGTCCTACTCCTTGTATCTCTGTTTCTTTCATTCAACGGCCTAAATTCCCAAAACTCTGCTCCAATATCAGGGTAATAAGTCGACCACTGACATGGTACTATATCCGATCGATTGAAACCGTTCCAATGGATGTTTAAGTGCTGCCTATATATGTTAGGATCAGAGGCTCCTCATGATTGTGTTTGTTTGTATAATTTGAACAAATCAATAGAAATGAACAGAGTTTGAGTGCAGCGGAAATGAACAACAAACTTTGTAAACACAATTAAAGAAGAAAATAGTTTTGATAAATTCATGTTTTTCATTAAGTCGAATGATTACAATACAAATCAAAAGATTACTAAGCATGCTTACAAACTAAACTCCCCCTCAGCCTGATACTCCATGGTTGATTGCACAAGATGAAAGGATTGGATCAGAGGAGAAGAACTCACTCAGTCTATCAAATGTAACAGTACAAGGTACTGTTCCATTTATAGACAATTCAAACCACTGAAGCGTCTTAGCTGACGTCACCATGAAAGCGACATCTAACAACCTGACAACTTGTAACCATTGTTCCTATACAAACACTGCTAATCTTAACCACTGACTTTATACAAAACAAGTGACACACTAAACTACTGCTTTCTCCTTTCATCAGTGCTTTCCTCAAGGTTGATCAGTCCTTGAGTGGGCAGTCCTTTAGCATCAGTAGATTGAACCAGCAGTGTTTACTTCTTAACAGTCTTCAGGGCTTCATCAGCAGTTTGAAGGACAACAACTGTTGTATACGGACAGTGGATAGAGGACATCAGATGTTATAACCACTTTCAAGGGGAAAGTTTAATGCAAACAGCGAATCCACTGTTGTGATCCGGTTTTGGCTCTTATTAGCTGTTCCTCTAATAGGGTTCAATCCCAACAATCTCCCCCTGGAATAGATAATGCCAAAACCCTTCATTATTCTGGATCTTTATTGTCTCATCAGAAGTTCCCTAACTTGTTCTTTAAACTGCAACTCAAAATCCATGGAACTTGTATCTTCCTCATCCCTACATAGTATAAGCTCAACGAGATCTTGTAGATCTTCAACACTCAGGCCCAATGCTTGTTCCCTTGATATGTGATTTACTTCTCCATTGGATCTGAACAGGGTCATTACATGGGTCTTTTGATCAGACATCCATTTTAGTATTTTTGAACCCAATGGGTTTCTTGGGAGAGGTTTATTTACAGATGAGTTGGGAGATTGTGGCCTTGTGAGAATTTGTTGATCAGTACTCTGTGCTTTTGCTGGTTCAGAGTTTTCAGCCTGATCATTACTCTGAGCTTTTGGTAGTTCAGAGTTTTCAGCATGATCAGTACTCAGAACTTTTGCTGCTTCAGAGTTTTCAGCTGACATTTGTTTGAAGGCCTTTTCTATGATTTCATTTGCTGCAGCTATGTCTTCTGCAGTTTCTTGTTCAATCTGCTCTTGCCTTTTTCTTTGTTCTAGCCTAGTAACTGAAACATCTACTGATGTGATCGGTGGTTCAGAAGTTTTGATCTACTGTTTTGGCTTTTTGTAGTCAGGCTTCTTTGGAGTGTCAGAATCTGTCATCCTTCTTTTCTTAAGCCTTTCATAAGCCTCATCTGTAAACTGCTTTGTCCATTTTGCTATGGTTTTGGCAGTTCCCACCTTTGCATCCACCAACTCTTGTTTCTTCTGTTTGTATTCAGTGGTAAGTTTATCAATGGCCTTTTTGTATTTGCTTCAGTTTGGAGCTGACCTTTTCTTACCTGGATCATTCTTGATCTCCTCAATTCTGTTCACCTCACGTTTCAAAGAAATGAGTGGCCATTCACTGAATTGTTCTTCTTTAGCTGGATAAAATTTTTCTTTCATGATGAATGCAAGATAATCCTTTCTCATCTCCTTTTGTAGGACAGCATCTGGTGGCAGATTTGACATATCTTTGCTTAGGTCTCTTACATAATCTTCCATTTGTTTGACCTTAGTGAGTGAAAATTCCATTCTTTCTGAAATGGCTTTGTCACCTTGATCTTTGCATTCAACTCTGGCTATTATATCTGCTTGCCTGGCTTTGAGCTTTAGATATTCATCCATATTTTCTGGTTTCCTCAAGCCCATGAGAGAAGGAAATTTTCTTTTTGAAGGATCATCTTCTGTATAGAATTGTCTCATCTCATCCTTTATAGCTTCCAATTCCAGTGGACAACTTGCAGCAGTGGATACAAGGTTAGCAGGGTTTATTGCTTTGACTAGAGTTGGTGGAGTGGATGGTTGTGGCTCGACAACATTGTAAGATGCGGAGGATAAAGGAATGGGTGCTGGTATATCATCATTACCCTCATGAGATTTCCTTTTCCTTGTGTAGAGCTTTTTGGGTGAAGGGGGTTTTGTTTGTGATGTGAGAATGGGTTGTATAGTGAGAGCAGTGGTAGATGGCTGGCAAACAGCTGTTGAAACAACTGATGTTTCAACCTCTGTTGTCATTACAACTACTGATGTGTAAGTAGATGTCTTCTGCTTTTCAGCAGGTGGTGATTTGGTGGGTGGTGATGTAGTTGAAGTGATGATTTTAGGTGGTAGTGGTAGGGCAGTGGTTGTAGTGTGTCTTGGAGTGATGGTTTTAACAACTGCTGAAACTACTGATGTACCAACAATTGTTGAGACAGCAAGAGTTACATCAGTTGTTTGGGAAGATGGTTTAGAAGCATGTTCTTCTTTTTCTGGTTCAACATGAAGGCCATCATCTATTCCCTTTTTCTTCCATTTCTTAATTTTCTCCCCCTTTTTGGCATTATCTGGGGGAAATTGATCAATGAAAAGAACATTGGAAGGAGCAGTGCCAGTGGTATTTAAAATGTGGGCCTTTATAGCCTTGATGTCTGCTTGGGTGTTTCTAAACCTTAATTCAATCATGTTTCTCAATTCTTGCACATATATTGCGTGTTGCTGATCTGCCATCTGTCTTTGTTTTTCGAGCAGGGGTTGAAATAAATTCCATAGCTCATTGTAGCAGGTGCAGGTTGTGCAGATGCTTGAGCTGGAACAGCAGTGGGTTGTGTATTTTGAGCTTTTAACAGCTGTTGCACCATATCCTTTATTTCAGCAACAGATGTTTCAAGGTTGTCAATTCTCCCCGTCAATTCCTGATATTGTAAATCATCACCCAATTTAATGGGATCATCTGATTCCCCACCATCAGTGGTTGTATCAATGTGTGACTTAGGACACGAAGCCCAAAAATCATTCATTGATGCCCCTTGTTCTTGGTACTGGGGACTTCTTCCTTCAGCACTTGATAGCCTTTTAATGGTGCCAGTGGTCATTACATACTCTCTGGTTGTTATCAGAGGTGCTATAGAAGGAATTTCCTTCAAGGAAGTCTTATAGATGTAACCACTGTCCAAATGTAAACCAGTGGGTTCAACATTTGTAGTGGCTGCTTCACTTGAACTACTGACAGGAATTACTTGTAACTCCTACAGTGTAACCTCCTCAGTTGTCGCTGGGATAGCAGAGGTATAATCATCAGACCCAGTCACTTGTGGGAGTGTGCTCTCAGTGATAGGTGATTGAGAGGAACTGGTTTGTGTCTGAGCTATATCAACTGCATGCAACAAGGGTATTATGGATTGTGGTAATGTGAGGGGTGAAGATATGGGTGTTGAAAGAGACATGTCCTTGGGATCAGGACTGAGGAAGATGGATCCAATTGAATCCAGAGCTTCATAATGTGGGGTCCCTATGATTACAACCTGATCCTTTTGTGAGGATGCAGGAGGAGTTTGAGGCAAATGTGGAGATCTTTCTTCCATCTGCTGTGAGGAAGTAGCAGCAGTGGTTGTAGGTGACATTTGTGTTGTCACTGGCAGTGGCTCTGGGATCTCATCTTCCAGAGTTGCCTTTGTTTTGGTTTTGGGGGGCTTTCTGGATCTTTTCTTTTTGGTATTTTTGGTAATGTCAGGTGTGGGTTTCAAAGCAGTGGTTGTGCTGCTATGATCACTTGGAGCAGTGGGCTCAGCAGCTGATACCTGAGGAGCAGTGGTAGCTGCTAAATTCTGCTCAGGCACCTCTGCTTTTGTTTTTAAAGGTGTTAACATTCTAGTGAATGTTTCAGGTGTTAAACCTTTTATTTGAAAATAAGCACCTTGTTTGAGCAGATTTTCATTTTCCTTTCCAAATTTTTGTCTAAAATAGTAGCTTAGAAACCTTGGAAAAAGTAAAAATGATTTGCTATCAACATTTTTTACCAAGTCATCAAAGATCTCCTGGGAATAGTTATAATTTTCATTATGTAAAATAGCATAACCCAGACATTGGATCTTCAATGGTATTTCGTTAAAAGCAGTTGGTTTATTTGAAACACACATCAAAAGTGTATGGAATAAAAACCTATGTGCAGAAGGGAAGAGACCTTTTTGTAAGGTATCTCTTTTTGTTTGTTCTGCATACCCCCTTTTCAGAAAATTAGTTTTCAACTCGCTTTTAAGAAAATAAGTTTTACCTTGCTGATCATCCAGTTTAAAGACTTCTGAGATGGATTGCGGAGTAATTTGAATCATTTTACCCTATATGGAAGAGTTGATGGCTATGACTTTCTCGCCTTGTTTGTCAAGGGTAGCATTTTTCCAAAACTCTCTCTGGGTTTGTTGATAGATTGGTGCATCTGCTGTTAGCAAAGTTTTGTACTTTGATGCAGACATGATGTCGATGATGGAATCGAAAGTGTTGGTGGTAGTGGGTTTTGTGAGTAGACCCAAGTAATTATGAGGAGATTTGTATGGGATTTCAATGGGTTCAGCGGCCATTTGAGTGACCTCTTTGGAAGATGAGGATGATTTTGATTTTGATTTCGTCATCTTGATGAAGAAGAACGAAGGATGATTTGGGATGGAAGGTTGGAAACTGCTTTGAGAAGAGAATTTTGGAATTCAATTCGACAGTGTAAAAACCTGTTTGGAGTTTTGGTCAGGGTTTTGTTTAGGGAAAAAGTGAATACTGATGTGGCAGCATTTACAAAGATCTGATGGCTAGAAACTGACCACGCGCCAACCTCTGAAGAGAAGATGAATAATGGAGGACAGTTATTTTGGAGGACCGCTGATAAAGCAAGTATCAGTGGTTACAACGGTAACAATATGAGAGCAGTGGGTGATTTTTACTATCAGTGGATAAGACACTGATTTAGAGCATCAGTGCTTGTCAAGAAAATGAAAGATCAAGGGTTGACTTTCAGCAGTGGACAGTATTTAGGAAACAGATATTTGAGCACAACAGTGGTTAGGGGTAAGGTAATGGTAAAGATTTGAAAGACTAGTATATCAGCAACTGTTAGTGTACCGGTGGATAAGCTTTTGACAAATATTTGAGCATCTGCTACTTTGATGAAAGGAATGATTTTGTCTTGTGAAATCACAATATCATGTCTAACATCTATTGATGGCGATTCTGAAATATCTGCAAGATTGCTATCCTCAACAAAATACATTTTAGATGTAAATTGTCAAGTTCAAATATGTCAGCAGTTTTTACAGAAATTTTCATTCAAGGTTTTGCCACATGTCAATTACAGGTTTTGAAGCTTTTATAGATTTATGACAGTGGTTTAGTACCTCAGATGATGGAGACTCCTTTTACTAAGGCTACTTATTTTGTGTCATATTATCTGAATTAGAACATGAATAGCCAAGTATTTTAAGGTCTGTTAGCAATCAATCTTTTAATCAGTGTTAAAACAAACTTGAGTTTGACATGACCTTGACACTTGTACCAATTCCTTTTTGATCCATTTTCAAGGATAATATCACCAAAAATAAGGGTTCTATATCCTGACAGGTGTTTGAAACTTTTGCTATAAAAAACAAGTAAAAGTTCAAAATATATCATTCTTAGGAAAAATAGGGAATGATATATCCTGCTTTATTTGAGAAAAACCTTTTCAAGAAAAACAATTAAAGGTTTTTCTGAAAACATCATCAATAGGATCTGGTATATTTTCAAAAATGACTTGTTATAAGATCATGATCACATCAATCTCAAATTTAGGAATATGGTCAGCAGTTGTAAATGCATTTTGACCACAGTTTGGAACCATTTCCTTGTCAGTTGATTGCAAAAATGAGGAGACATGTTCACATACGTTTGTTACTATGTGATGATTCTGCAAAACTTGTCTAGTCCTCTTTTTAAATTTTAATCACTGGTGATACTATTTTTACCTGAACTTCCCTGTACCAATGAATGCACACAGTTGCTTGATGACCATTGTCCGCCCTATTTTTGTACTCTTAAGTGTTTTATATTTATACTCTTTACTTCAAAAGTTTTGAGATAAACACACTTTTGAGTTTTTCTAATTTTCTTCTTCCCTTTTTACCCTTCCAATACATAAGTACTGAGATACTCACTGGGAGGTATTTATTGAAGGAATACTTATTCCAGAATCATTTTACAGCAATGTTTTGAGAGATTTGGTCATTTCTGCACATGCTTATGCCAAATTTCATATTACCCATGATCTGGACATTTTTTACTGCTGATTTTCTTAATGTATTCTTAACACAATTGATTTTGGTCCTTTTGAAGGATCCTCAACCTGTTTTTCAATACATAAGATCTAAATGACTAAAGTTTTAATTTCTCTCTTTTTATGTAAACAAAAACACTAATGTTTTTATGAACATAGGTTTTTGTTGACCTGAGGTTCACACCTTAGCAGCAAACATGATGGAAAAAAACAAAACTTCATAACAACAATTGAAATCAATTTTCGTAAATAATTTTACCATAGTAATCAGACATATTTTCAGATCTGAAAACTGTAGGTGGTTTATGTATGACATCACTTGTTATGTGAAGTTTGTGTGTCCTATGACATCTTGGTTGTTTTACAGAGCTTTTGAGTAGTCATTTGGAACATGATTTCTCATTACTTTGTTTTTCAACTAAATACAATCAACCTTAGTATCAATGATTTTTGAGCTGAACTGTTATGTCAAATTGACTGTTAGATCGAATTTGACTGTCCAGGCTCTGATACCAATTGTTAGGATCGGAGGCTCCTCATGATTGCGTTTGTTTGTATAATTTGAACAAATCAATAGAAATGAACAAAGTTTGAGTGCAGTGGAAATGAACAACAAACTTTGTAAACACAATCAAAGAAGAAAATAGTTTTGATAAATACATGTTTTTCATTAAGTCGAATGATTACAATACAAATCAAAAGATTACTAAGCATGCTTACAAACTAAACTCCCCCTCAGCCTGATACTCCATGGTTGATTGCACAAGATGAAAGGATTGGATCAGAGGAGAAGAACTCACTCAGTCCATCAAATGTAACAGTACAGGGTACTGTTCCATTTATAGACAATTCAAACCACTGAAGCATCTTAGCTGACGTCACCATGAAAGCGACATCTAACAACCTGACAACTTGTAACCACTGTTCCTATACAAACACTGCTAATCTTAACCACTGAATTTATACAAAACAAGTGACACACTAAACTACTGCTTTCTCCTTTCATCAGTGCTTTCCTCAAGGTTGATCAGTCCTTGAGTGGGCAGCCCTTTAGCATCAGTAGATTGAACCAGCAGTGTTTACTTCTTAACAGTCTTCAGGGCTTCATCAGCAGTTTGAAGGACAACAGCTGTTGTCTACGGACAGTGGATAGAGGACATCAGATGTTATAACCACTTTCAAGGGGAAAGTTTAATGCAAACAGCTGCTTATTATGAATCCACTGTTGTGATCCGGTTTTGGCTCTTATTATCTGTTCCTCTAATAGGGTTCATTCCCAATAATCTCCCCCTGGAACAGATAATGCCAAAACCCTTCATTATTCTGGATCTTTATTGTCTCATCAGAAGTTCGCTAACTTGTTCTTTAAACTGCAACTCAAAATCCATGGAACTTGTATCTTCCTCATCCCTACACAGTATAAGCTCAAGGAGATCTTGTAGATCTTCAATACTCAGGCCCAATGCTTGTTCCCTTGATATGTGCTTTACTTCTCCATTGGATCTGAACAGGGTCAATACATGGGTCTTTTGATCAGACATCCATTTTAGTATTTTTGAACCCAATGGGTTTCTTGGGAGAGGTTTATTTACAGATGAGTTGGGCTATTGTGGCCTTGTGAGAATTTGTTGATCAGTACTCTGTGCTTTTGCTGGTTCAGAGTTTTCAGCCTGATCATTACTCTGAGCTTTTGGTAGTTCAGAGTTTTCAGCATGATCAGTACTCAGAACTTTTGCTGCTTCAGAGTTTTCAGCTAACATTTGTTTGAAGGCCTTTTCTATGATTTCATTTGCTGCAGCTATGTCTTCTGCAGTTTCTTATTCAATCTGCTCTTGCCTTTTTCTTTGTTCTAGCTCAGTAACTGAAACATCTGCTGATGTGATCAGTGGTTCAGAAGTTTTGATATGCTGTTTTGGCTTTTTGTAGTCAGGCTTCTTTGGAGTGTCAGAATCTGTCATCCTTCTTTTCTTAAGCCTTTCATAAGCCTCATCTGTAAACTGCTTTGTCCATTTTGCTATGGTTTTGGCAGTTCCCACCTTTGCATCCACCAACTCTTGTTTCTTCTGTTTGTATTCTGTGGTAAGTTTATCAATGGCCTTTTTGTATTTGCTCCAGTTTGGAGCTGACCTTTTCTTACCTGGATCATTCTTGATCTCCTCAATTCTGTTCACCTCACGTTTCAAAGCAATGAGTGGCCATTCACTGAATTGTTCTTCATTAGCTGGATAAAATTTTTCTTCATGATGAATGCAAGATAATCCTTTCTCATCTCCTTTTGTAGGGCAGCATCAGGTGGCAGATTTGACATATCTTTGTTGGTGCATCCGTCTGTCGCCTACGTCTTGATCGAGTCTTGTGTAGAATAGGATAGAACAGAGCACGTAATCTAAGATATTGTATTTAGATGTGATTCCGCTCATAGTGCTTATGTTCTGATTCCGCCCGTAGTGATTTATGTTCTGATTTCGCTCATAGTGATAAGTAGTGATTCCGCTCCTGATGGTGAGGTGTAGCTAGGAGCGAAATCAGGATCCCTATATAAAGGATCTCTTGGGGTGAAATCAGATAGAGTTCTAGGTGTTGTCTTCCAGTAAGCCACAAAGTGCTGCCGAAGTGTTGTCGTGTTTGTAATCAGCTTCCTGATCAATAGAAACAACATATTAAAGTGAATACTCGCTGGATTGCACCGAAACACTTGTTTCCGCTTCTTGTTTTGGTGAAAAGCTCTTCTAACCGACTTGTTCGGATCCGAAATCGATCCTACAAGTGGTATCAGAGCTCAGGAAGAAGAGTTCTATACAATTCAGCTGTGATTTCTGTTTTTCTACACCTTCTTTTCAAATTGAATATCATTTCACGGTCATAATCGGTTCAGTTTTGCACATCTTGCTCGGAATCTTGTATTGACAAAACCTTAGAAGTTTCAAGTCCAAAATCGAACTAAATCTTGACAAAATCGTGATTCAGCTCGAAATTGATCGATGGTATGATGACATCAGCTTGATTTCGCTCGAAATTTAGTCTTGATTCCGCTCCAAATCGACTGTCAGCATTAATTTCGCTCCAAAGTTACCATATTTTGCTGATTCCACTCCAAAGAGTCCTAAAAATCTAATTCCGCTCCAAAGTTTAAGTCAGATTCCGCTCCAAAACAGATTCCGCTCCAGATCAGTTTTGTTTGGTTGATTCCGCTCCAGTGTACTAAGTAACAGATTCGCTTGAAATCAGGGTTTAGTTATTGGTTGATTCCGCTCAAACTGAGTTGAGTCTAATTTCGCTCAGAAATGCTGTTAGTGATTCCGCTTAGAACTAGTATTCAGCTTCAAAGTTATTTAGAGATTTCACTTGAAGATTCATTTGAAATATATTCGGGATATTTCACTTAAACAGAAGTTGATTAATTTCACTTGAAAGATTACATTTGCTACATCACTTGAAATTGAAAAATTGTGAACTTTTGAAGATTAAAGTAATGGATAACAAGTTCTACAATGCATTTGCTTGTCCTATCACCATTACTCAGAATGCTTTGCTTGAAAATGAAACCGGGACATCACAGAAACCGCCTAAGCTCTTGGATATTGATGACTACAATGGTTGGTCTGAACGCTTTGGGAATTGGGTTGAAGCTTATCACTTTGATGCTTGGGAACACACTGAAGTTCCATATGAAAGACCCACAAGGAATGGTATTCAGTTAACAATCAGAGATATGAGTGCTGAGGAGAAAAAGAAGTATATAGATGAAAAATTGATGGTGAGTCTGCTTCAGCAAGCGATCAAAGAGGACATTTTGATTTTGCTTCAACATGATGGAAGTGCTTATTCAATCTGGACTGAATTGGAAGCAAAGTCTATAGGAAGTGATGATATGCTTAAAAACAAGATGTCACTCATAAAAAAAAGAATTTGATTTATTCCGTGGTTTGAAATCTGAAAACACCAAGCAGATTATTGAAAGATATTGTAACTTGGTGAGAAATATGACGAAACTAGGCATAAAAAGGATACTGATGAGCTGATTGAGAAACTTGCAGATGCGTTACCACATGATACTTGGGGAACATTCTTGATGATGTTGATAAACAATCGAAAAGAATATAAAAAGTTAACACTGGGTGAGTTTATCAAACATCTGGAAGCTCAAGAAATGGAGCAGAGGAAGATCGCCAGGATGAAGAACTATGATGGAGAACAGGATATTGGTTTATATTTCAAGAGTGGTGTTAGTGAAAAGACAAATTTTTCTCCAAAGGTTGAAACTGCGTATAATGCAAAAGGTTCTTCTGAAAATACGTCTCAGGGATCAAGCAGCACAACAGGATTCTCTTCATTTCCATCCTATGATCCACAGTTTTCTACGACAAAGAGTGGCAAAGTTCTTCAATGCAACATTGCCTTAAAGCTTGAGAATGATCAGAATTATACTGAGGAAGTTTCAAAAAGTCACATGTCTTTATTGGTGACCGTGCTTGAATCCTATGGAGGTTTAGTTGCAGGGAGGATCGGAAATCCAATGCTCACGAAAGAGGATTACGATCAAATTGATGCAGAGGAAATGGAATTGATGGATATTAAATGGTGCATGGAAAGTGTGTTGAGACGGGCTGAAAAGTTCAAACAAATTACAGGCAGAGATGATTTTCGCGAGGCACATATTTCAACTTTAGGTTTTGATAAGTCTAAAGTTACTTGTTTTCGTTGCAGGGAAAAGGGGCATTTCAAGAGAGAGTGCACAAATCGAGAAGCAAGTGGAGCTCAAAACCCTTTTGGAAACAACGATTACTACAAAAAGGCGATTTATCATCAAGTCACACAACAGCTATATCAACAACAACATGCACCACATCAGGCTCAAACTGCACATGGTAGAAAAGAAATTGAAGATTCAAAGAGAGCGTGTCTGGTTAATCAGGGCAAGGATGGCGGATTTAGCTGGGATAAATACATTCCAACAGAAAGTAAAGTGTGTTTGGCAGATCAAGATGATGAAAAATTGCCAGAAGGGTTCAGTTGGGATAATTTTTGCCCAGATAAAGAATTTATGGAAAAAGAGATGTCAAATGGTAAAGCCTTTATTGCTAATGCTTATGATGAGTATTGGGCTGCAAAATACAGAAAAGTCAGGGAAGCTGAAGAGGAAAAATGGAGAAAAATTGAAGAAGAGGAAGAAGAAGAGAGATTAAAAGCTGAAGCTGAAGCCGAGAAGAAGAAAAGAGCTGAGTTTTTCCAAACAATAAGAACAGTCAAAGATGTTCCATAATTTGAAATCAAAGTTGATACTGAAGCAGTCAAAGTTCCTGAAAAGTGTTTGAATTGTGATTCTTTGATCATGCAAAACAACGAGTTGCTACACAACATAAAAAATTGAAAGAATCTTATGATACTTTGAACAGAGAGATCAACAAGTACACCGATTCGAACAGTGAACAAGTCTTTGCATTGAATACACTCAAAGGAGCTTACATGAGACAGCTTGATGATGTCAACTACTACACAGAGAAGTGTGCTGAGCTGGAATTGAAGTTGGCAACACAAAGAATAGAAACAAAAAGAGTAAACAATTTATTGAAAAGTTACTCATGTTCTACTTTTGTTGTTGACAGGATTTACCCGATTGTTGAAAGAATGAAGACGTTTGAGGAAGAGAAGACTTCGGAAGAAAAGAATTCCGAGACAAAAGAAGAGGATGAAGTAGAAATTTCTGGTAAGAAACCAAGTGTTGTCTACAATAGATGTTCGCCCCCAGTCGAAAATGGATATTTGTCTCGAAATCCAAATTCCAAAAGAGTCAAAAAGGCAATTAACTTACAGTGGGAGTCAGGGTTGTCGGATAATTTGCCAGAAAATATTGATGTTACGTTCACATCGTCTGATACTGATCATGAGTCCGAGTTGATAAAAAGTGTGGTCGATCAGGTGTTAGACAAAGATGACATAGAGGAGTCAAAACCGGAGTCAAAATCCGAGTCAAAGTCTGGGTCCAACAAGTCAAAGTCAACAATAAAAAAGGACAAACGGGTTTATGATAAGGAATTTTTGCTATCAAAATCTAATTTGAATGACGAACCAGTCAAAGTAGCATATACTTTGAAAGATTCTGACAAATTATATTCTGATGAGATTTTTCCAATAAGAGGTGTTAAAACTGAAATGATTAAAAAGGTTTTCAAACTAACAGAAATCAACATTTCTGAAATAAAAGATATTAATCTTTCTGAAAATCTAAGACCTTACACCTCAAGAGTGCAACAAAGATTAAACAAGAAAAAGGGTTACAGTTCTGGTTCTGGTATTCATAAAAAACCAAACCATAACTGTAATTTCAAAAAGAAAGGATTAGGATTTAATCAACCGAAAAATCATAAAAATGAAAAAATTTATAAACCAAAAACTGTGTTTGTTTCAGGAAACTCTTTAGAAGCTGAGAAAGAGCAAGCATTCAGAAAGCAGACAAACCAAGAATTCCTTGCAAAGAAGCAAGATGAGATGAAGAAAAGTGTTATTCAGAAGAAGACTGAGACAAGAACCTGTTTTCAGTGCAAAACTGCTGGTCATATTGCTAGAAATTGTCCGAAAACATTCAAACCAAAACAGGAAGTCTCTGGTAAAATGAAAGAAAAAGTTGTTGAGAAAACTGAACTAACAACCAGAAAATTTACAGGCTTTGAAAATTCAACCTTTGAGATTGGTGAATGTTCAAAGAATGTGGTTAAAGGAAAAGAAAATCTGAAAAATCAAAAATGGGTTGTTAAGGGTTCAGGAAACAGTTCTGGTGATGAATCTGATTCCACAAAATCAGAGGAGCCAAGTGTTAAAGAAAAGGTTGAGAAATCAGTTCCTAATGTGGATGATGTGAATTTTCCACCTCTGAGGGCTGAAAATTTTAAAAAGAAAGTTGGGAAAGTTGAAATTTCAAATCAATTTTATTCTGACAAGAAGAAATTTGATGTTGATAAGGCTTTCAACAGAAATGTGAAACACATTTTTGGAAAAATGGTTGATGGTAAGGTTAAAGGAGTTAAAGAATTTTATGCTTCCAAAATGAATGTTCACAAGTCTGTTGAAAGTAAAGATGAAGAAGAGGTTGATACACCCAAGGAAGGTCAGGCTTGGGTGGATATATTTTTCAAACAGTAAAAACCAGACTTGCCGGACCTCCCAAGTTGGTAATCGTGGAGCATGAATCGGCATCATTCATTGTTTATGAAAATTGTTTGTGTATAAGTGTGAATTGTCAGAACTCCCAGGTTGGTAAGTGTGGAGTAGGAATCGGCACCTTGAGAATTCAATCAACAAATGATGATTGGTTGAAATTGTTTGATATTTGTTTTTACAAGTGGTTAATCAAGATCATTAAGTTGAACTTGATTTAACTATCATTTAAAAGAGTTGGTAAACAATGTGATGAGTTTTCCCCAAACCTACAAATGGTAAAATCAACAAAACTAATTTTCCGGAAAAACCATTTTGATTAAAACAAACTTAAGTGTTTTAAGATCATAATGGGAAAATAGTTTGTTGTGAGGGGGAGTTCTGATTGTTTATGCCAAGTGGATGGCGAATTGAGGCAATTCGATATCAGTTGTCATGTTCTTGTACAGTTTGTTTTAAATTTTCTTTAGATGTATTTGTATTTTAGGGGGAGTATATTTTCATAGAAAATTCAAAAACATTAGAAAATTTGAAAAAGCCAAAAACATGATAAAATGAAAAATGAGTTTTGTTGCATAAAAGAGGAAATGATAGTACATCAGTGGATTGTCACAACATGCTAAAGAAATGGAAAGTTAAAATGTGATAAACGGTCTCACTAAGGATGTGACGGTAGGCTCAGCTAGACTAGTAGATTTGCGATAACGATACAAACTTAAATGAAAAAGCCTAGTTCTAGTGGGAAACATGGTCGAAAGCATAGTACTTAGTTTTGTCCTTCTTGACTGTGTGCCTACTCAGTAATCGCTGATTGTCGAAAGACATAAAACTGGTTAAGTTTGTGAACTTTCACAACTTTGCTGAAAAGTCACTGTGTTTGTGCATTTCATTTTGCAAAGATTTAAACTTGTTTTATTTCTTTATTTTGTTTAAGCATCGGACATCCTCTGCGTATACGTGAGTATCGACATGGATGTTGTTGCCTAAACGTTCTGCTTTATTTTCTTTGGTGTTTCGTTTAAGCTTTGGACCTCCTCTGCGTATACGGAAGTAACGACCTGGTGGTTAAAGCCTAAACAACTTCAACTTGTTTTATTTTTCTTATTTTGTTTAAACATTGGACAGGTTTGGGAGAGAGTATATGAAGAAATTTTTACAAGTGATCACAGAGATCAAATCATTTTGAAGATTTTCTGCAAATAGTTTCTAAATTTTAAAGAATTAATCTTTGAAGAAACTTATGTGTGTGGTAGAGAATTGCATATATGAAGATTGATCAAAGCCAGATTCCGATATCTGAGCAGATGGTGATTTCCAGACTGCGATCCCAGCTTAGTGAGAGGGGGAGTCTGAGGACATCAAGAGAGAGCTCAGAGCTAGATTGTGATTCTGGAAGAAAGAGAAAAGAGATTGATTGAGGATGCTTATAATGGAGAATACTTCGGAGAGAAGCTCGAAGACTGAAGGTTTGACAACCGAAGTCTCGACACTGAAGACTCCGTCAACATCCGAGGGGGAGTTTGTTGGTGCATCCGTCTGTCGCCTACGTCTTGTATCGAGTCTTGTGTAGAATAGGATAGAACAGAGCACGGAATCTAAGATATTGTATTTAGATGTGATTTCGCTCCAAATGACATCTTGTCATTTGGAGCGAAACCCCTTATGTTCTGATTCCGCTCATAGTGCTTATGTTCTGATTCCGCCCGTAGTGATTTATGTTCTGATTTCGCTCATAGTGATAAGTAGTGATTCCGCTCCTGATGGTAAGGTGTAGCTAGGAGAGAAATCAGGATCCCTATATAAAGGATCTCTTGGGGCGAAATCAGATAGAGTTCTAGGTGTTGTCTTCCGGTAAGCCACAAAGTGCTGCCGAAGTGTTGTCGTGTTTGTAATCAGCTTCCTGATCAATAGAAACAACAGATTAAAGTGAATACTCGCTGAATTGCACCGAAACACTTATTTCCGCCTCTTGTTTTGGTGAAAAGCTCTTCTAACCGACTCGTTCGGATCCAAAATCGATCCTACAATCTTTGCTTAGCTCTCTTGCATAATCTTCCATTTGTTTGACCTTAGTGAGTAAAAATTCCATTCTTTCTGAAATGGCTTTGTCACCTTGATCTTTGCATTCAACTCTGGCTATTATATCTGCTTGCCTGGCTTTGAGCTTTAGCTATGTATCCATATTTTCTGGTTTCCTCAAGCCCATGAGAGAAGGAAATTTTCTTTTTGAAGGATCATCTTCCGTATAGAATTGTCTCATCTCATCCTTTATAGCTTCCAATTCCAGTGGATAACTTGCAGCAGTGGATACACGGTTAGCAGGGTTTATTGCTTTGACTAGAGTTGGCGGAGTGGATGGTTGTGGCTCGACAACATTGTAAGATGCGGAGGATAAAGGAATGGGTGCTGGTATATCATCATTACCCTCATGAGATTTCCTTTTCCTTGTGTAGAGCTTTTTGGGTGAAGGGGGTTTTGTTTGTGATGTGAGAATGGGTTGTATAGTGAGAGTAGTGGTAGATGGCTGGCAAACAGTTGTTGAAACAACTGATGTTTCAACCTCTGTTGTCATTACAACTACTGATGTGTCAGTAGATGTCTTCTGCTTTTCAGCAGGTGGTGATTTGGTGGGTGGTGATGTAGTTGAAGTGATGATTTTAGGTGGTAGTGGTAGGGCAGTAGTGTGTCTTGGAGTGATGGTTTTAACAACTGCTGAAACTACTGATGTACCAACAGTTGTTGAGACAGCAAGAGTTACATCAGTTGTTTGGGTAGATGGTTTAGAAGCATGCTCTTCTTTTTCTGGTTCAACATGAAGGCCATCATCTATTCCCTTTTTCTTCCATTTCTTAATTTTCTCCCCCTTTTTGGCATTATCTGGGGGAAATTGATCAATGAAAAGAACATTGGAAGGAGCAGTGCCAGTGGTATTCAAAATGTGGGCCTTTATAGCCTTGATGTCTGCTTGGGTGTTTCTAAACCTTGATTCAATCATGTTTCTCAATTCTTGCACATATATTGCGTGTTGCTGATCTGCCATCTGTCTTTGTTTTTCGAGCTGGGGTTGAAATAAATTCCATAGCTCATTTGTAGCAGGTGCAGGTTGTGCAGATGCTTGAGCTGGAACAGCAGTGGGTTGTGCATTTTGAGCTTTTAACAGCTGTTGCACCATATCCTTTATTTCAGCAACAGATGTTTCAAGTTTGTCAATTCTCCCCGTCAATTCCTGATATTGTAAATCATCATCCAATTTAATGGGATCATCTGATTCCCCACCATCAGTGGTTGTATCAATGTGTGACTTAGGACACGAAGCCCAAAAATATTCATTGATGCCCCTTGTTCTTGGTACTGGGGACTTCTTCCCTCAGCACTTGATAGCCTTTTAATGGTGCCAGTGGTCATTATATACTCTCTGGTTGTTATCAGAGGTGCTATAGAAGGAATTGCCTTCAAGGAAGTCTTATAGATGTAACCACTGTCCAAATGTAAACCAGTGGGTTCAACATTTGTAGTGGCTGCTTCACTTGAACTACTGACAGGAATTACTTGTAACCCCTGCAGTGTAACCTCCTCAGTTGTTGCTGGGATAACAGAGGTATAATCATCAGACCCAGTCACTTGTGGGAGTGTGCTCTCAGTGATAGGTGATTGAGAGGAACTGGTTTGTGTCTGAGCTATATCAACTGCATGCAACAAGGGTATTATAGATTGTGGTAATTGGTAATGTGAGGGGTGAAGATATGGGTGTTGAAATAGACATGTCCTTGGGATCAGGACTGAGGAAGATGGATCTAATTGAATCCAGAGCTTCATAATGTGGGGTCCCTGTGATTACAACCTGATCCTTTTGTGAGGATGCAAGAGGAGTTTGAGGCAAAGGTGGAGATCTTTCTTCCATCTGCTATGAGGAAGTAGCAGCAGTGGTTGTAGGTGAGATTTGTGTTGTCACTGGCAGTGGCTCTGGGATCTCATCTTCCAGAGTTGCCTTTGTTTTGGTTTTGGGGGGCTTTCTGGATGTTTTCTTTTTGGTCTTTTTGGTAATGTCAGGTGTGGGTTTCAAAGCAGTGGTTGTGCTGCTATGATCACCTGGAGCAGTGGGCTCAGCAGCTGATACCTGAGGAGAAGTGGTAGCTGCTAAATTCTGCTCAGGCACCTCTGCTTTTGTTTTTGAAGGTGTTAACATTCCAGTGAATGTTTTAGGTGTTAAACCTTTTATTTGAAAATAAGCACCTTGTTTGAGCAGATTTTCATTTTCCTTTCCAAATTTTTGTCTAAAATATTAGCTTAGAAACCTTGGAAAAAGTAAGAATGATTTGCTATCAACATTTTTTACCAAGTCATCAAAGATCTCCTGGGAATTGTTATAATTTTCATTATGTAAAATAGCATAACCCAGACATTGGATCTTCAATGGTATTTTGTTAAAATCAGTTGTTTTATTTGAAACACACATCAAAAGTGTATGGAATAAAAACCTATGTGCAGAAGGGAAGAGACCTTTTTATAAGGTATCTCTTTTTGTTTGTTCTGCATACCCCCATTTCAGAAAATCAGTTTTCAACTCGCTTTTAAGAAAAGAAGTTTTACCTTGCTGATCATCGAGTTTAAAGACTTCTGAGATGGATAGCGGAGTAATTTGAATCGTTTTACCCTGTATGGAAGAGTTGATGGCTTTGACTTTCTTGCCTTGTTTATCAAGGGTAGCATTTTTCCAAAACTCTCTCTGGGTTTGTTGATAGATTGGAGCATCTGCTGTTAGCAAAGTTTTGTACTTTGATGCAGACATGATGTCGATGATGGAATCGAAAGTGTTGGTGGTAGTGGGTTTTGTGAGTAGACCCAAGTAATTATGAGGAGATTTGTATGGGATTTCAATGGGTTCAGCGGCCATTTGAGTGGCCTCTTTGGAAGATGAGAATGATTTTGATTTTGATTTCGTCATCTTGATGAAGAAGAACGAAGGATGATTTGGGATGGAAGGTTGGAAACTGCTTTGAGAAGAGAATTTTGGAATTCAATTCGACAGTGTAAAATCCTGTTTGGAGTTTTGGTCAGGGTTTTGTTTAGGGAAAAAGTGAATACTGATGTGGCAGCAGTTACAAAGATCTGATGGCTAGAAACTGACCACGCGCCAACCTCTGAAGAGAAGATGAATAATGGAGGACAGTTATTTTGGAGGACCGCTGATGAAGCAAGTATCAGTGGTTACAACGGTAACAATATGAGAGCAGTGGGTGATTTTTACTATCAGTGGATAAGACACTGATTTTGAGCATCAGTGCTTGTCAAGAAAATGAAAGATCAAGGGTTGACATTCAGCAGTGGACAGTATTTAAGAAACAGATGTTTGAGCACAACAGTGGTTAGGGGTAAGGTAATGGTAAAGATTTGAAAGACTAGTATATCAGCAACTGTTAGTGTACCAGTGGATAAGCTTTTGACAAATATTTGAGCATCTGCTATTTTGATGAAAGGAATGATTTTGTCTTGTGAAATCACAATATCATGTCTAACATCTGTTGATGGTGATTCTGAAATATCTGCAAGATTGCTATCCTCAACAAAATACATTTTAGATGTAAATTGTCAAGTTCAAATATGTCAGCAGTTTTTACAGAAATTTTCATTCAAGGTTTTGCCACATGTCAATTACAGGTTTTGAGGCTTTTATAGATTTATGACACTGGTTTAGTACCTCAGATGATGGAGACTCCTTTTACTAAGGCTACTTATTTTGTGTCATATTATCTGAATTAGAACATGAGTAGCCAAGTATTTTAAGGTCTGTTAGCAATCAATCTTTTTATCAGTGTTGAAACAAACTTGAGTTTGACATGACCTTGACACTTGTACCAATTCCTTTTTGATCCATTTTCAAGTATAATATCACCAAAAATAAGGGTTCTATATCCTGACAGGTGTTTGAAACTTTTGCTGTCAAAAACAAGTAAAAGTTCAAAATATATCATTCTTAGGAAAAATAGGGAATGACATATCCTGCTTTATTTGAGAAAAACCTTTTCAAGAAAAACAATTAAAGGTTTTTCTGAAAACATCATCAATAGGATCTGGTATATTTTCAAAAATGACTTGTTATAAGATCATGATCACATCAATCTCAAATTTAGGAATATGGTCAGCAGTTGTAAATGCATTTTGACCACAGTTTGGAACCATTTCCTTGTCAGTTGATTGCAAAAATGAGGAGACATGTTCACATACGTTTGTTACTATGTGATGATTCTGCAAAACTTGTCTAGTCCTCTTTTTAAATTTTAATCACTGGTGATACTATTTTTACCTGAACTTCCCTGTACCAATGAATGCACACAGTTGCTTGATGACCATTGTCCGCCCTATTTTTGTACTCTTAAGTGTTTTATATTTATACTCTTTACTTCAAAAGTTTTGAGATAAACACACTTTTGAGTTTTTCTAATTTTCTTCTTCCCTTTTTACCCTTCCAATACATAAGTACTGAGATACTCACTGGGAGGTATTTATTGAAGGAATACTTATTCCAGAATCATTTTACAGCAATGTTTTGAGATATTTGGTCATTTCTGCACATGCTTATGCCAAATTTCACATTACCCATGATCTGAACATTTTTTACTGCTGATTTTCTTAATGTATTCTTAACACAATTGATTTTGGTCCTTTTGAAGGATCCTCAACCTGTTTTTCAATACATAAGATCTAAATGACTAAAGTTTTAATTTCTCTCTTTTTATGTAAACAAAACACTAATGTTTTTATGAACATAGGTTTTTGTTGACCTGAGGTTCACACCTTAGCATCAAACATGATGGAAACAGCAAAACTTCATAACAACAATTGAAATCAATTTCCGTAAATAATTTTACCATAGTTATCAGATATATTTTCAGATCTGAAAATTGTAGGTGGTTTATGTATGACATCACTTGTTATGTGAAGTTTGTGTGTCCTATGACATCTTGGTTGTTTTACAGAGCTTTTGAGTAGTCATTTTGAACATGATTTCTCGTTACTTTGTTTTTCAACTAAATACAATCAACCTTAGTATCAATGATTTTTGAGCTGAACTGTTATGTCAAATTGACTGTTAGATCGAATTTGACTGTCCAGGCTCTGATACCAATTGTTAGGATCGGTGGCTCCTCATGATTGTGTTTGTTTGTATAATTTGAACAAATCAATAGAAATGAACAAAGTTTGAGTGTAGTGGAAATGAACAACAAACTTTGTAAACACAATCAAAGAAGAAAATAGTTTTCATAAATACATGTTTTTCATTAAGTCGAATGATTACAATACAAATCAAAAGATTACTAAGCATGCTTACAAACTAAACTCCCCCTCAGCCTGATACTCCATGGTTGATTGCACAAGATGAAAGGATTGGATCAGAGGAGAAGAACTCACTCAGTCCATTAAATGTAACAGTACAGGGTACTGTTCCATTTATAGACAATTCAAACCACTGAAGCATCTTAGCTGACGTCACCATGAAAGCGACATCTAACAACCTGACAACTTGTAACCACTGTTCCTATACAAACACTGCTAATCTTAACCACTGAATTTATACAAAACAAGTGACACACTAAACTACTGCTTTCTCCTTTCATCAGTGCTTTCCTCAAGGTTGATCAGTCCTTGAGTGGGCAGCCCTTTAGCATCAGTAGATTGAACCAGTAGTGTTTACTTCTTAACAGTCGTCAGGGCTTCATCAGCAGTTTGAAGGACAACAGCCGTTGTCTACGGACAGTGGATAGAGGACATCAGATGTTATAACCACTTTCAAGGGGAAAGTTTAACAAGGTTTCTTGGGAGAGGTTTATTTACAAATGAGTTGGGAGATTGTGGCCTTGTGAGAATTTGTTGATCAGTACTCTGTGCTTTTGCTGGTTCAGAGTTTTCAGCCTGATCATTACTCTGAGCTTTTGGTAGTTTAGAGTTTTCAGCATGATCAGTACTCAGAACTTTTGCTGCTTCAGAGTTTTCAGCTGACATTTGTTTGAAGGCCTTTTCTATGATTTCATTTGCTGCAGCTATGTCTTCTGCAGTTTCTTGTTCAATCTGCTCTTGCCTTTTTCTTTGTTCTAGCTCAGTAACTGAAACATCTGCTGATGTGAACAGTGGTTCAGAAGTTTTGATCTGCTGTTTTGGCTTTTTGTAGTCAGGCTTCTTTGGAGTGTCAGAATCTGTCATCCTTCTTTTCTTAAGCCTTTCATAAGCCTCATCTGTAAACTGCTTTGTCCATTTTGCTATGGTTTTGGCAGTTCCCACCTTTGCATCCACCAACTCTTGTTTCTTCTGTTTGTATTCTGTGGTAAGCTTATCAATGGCCTTTTTGTATTTGCTCCAGTTTGGAGCTGACCTTTTCTTACCTGGATCATTCTTGATCTCCTCAATTCTGTTCACCTCACGTTTCAAAGCAATGAGTGGCCATTCACTGAATTGTTCTTCATTAGCTGGATAAAATTTTTCTTCATGATGAATGCAAGATAATCCTTTCTCATCTCCTTTTGTAGGGCAGCATCAGGTGGCAGATTTGACATATCTTTGTTGGTGCATCCGTCTGTCGCCTACGTCTTGTATCGAGTCTTGTGTAGAATAGGATAGAATAGAGCACGGAATCTAAGATATTGTATTTAGATGTGATTCCGCTCATAGTGCTTATGTTCTGATTCCGCCCGTAGTGATTTATGTTCTGATTTCGCTCATAGTGATAAGTAGTGATTCCGCTCCTGATGGTGAGGTGTAGCTAGGAGCGAAATCAGGATCCCTATATAAAGGATCTCTTGGGGCGAAATCAGATAGAGTTCTAGGTGTTGTCTTCCGGTAAGCCACGAAGTGCTGCCGAAGTGTTGTCGTGTTTGTAATCAGCTTCCTGATCAATAGAAACAACAGATTAAAGTGAATACTCGCTGGATTGCACCGAAACACTTGTTTCCGCCTCTTGTTTTGGTGAAAAGCTCTTCTAACTGACTCGTTCGGATCCGAAATCGATCCTACAAGTGGTATAAGAGCTCAGGAAGAAGAGTTCTATACAATTCAGCTGTGATTTCTATTTTTCTACACCTTCTTTTCAAATTGAATATCATTTCATGGTCAGAATCGGTTCAGTTTTGCACATCTTGCTCGGAATCTTGTATTGACAAAACCTTAGAAGTTTCAAGTCCAAAATCGAACTAAATCTTGACAAAATCGTGATTCAGCTCGAAATTGATCGATGGTATGATGACATCAGCTTGATTTCGCTCGAAATTTAGTCTTGATTCTGCCCCAAATCGACTGTCAGCATTAATTTTGCTCCAAAGTTACCATATTTTGCTGATTCCGCTCCAAAGAGTCCTAAAAATCTAATTCCGCTCCAAAGTTTAAATCAGATTCCGCTCCAAAACAGATTCCGCTCCAGATTAGTTTTGTTTGGTTGATTCCGCTCCAGTGTACTAAGTAACAGATTCGCTTGAAATCAGGGTTTAGTTACTGGTTGATTCCGCTCAAACTGAGTTGAGTCTAATTTCGCTCAGAACTGCTGTTAGTGATTCCGCTCAGAACTAGTATTCAGCTTCAAAGTTATTTGTAGATTTCACTTGAAGATTCATTTGAAATATATTCGGGATATTTCACTTAAACAGAAGTTGATTAATTTCACTTGAAAGATCACATTTGCAACATCACTTGAAATTGAAAAATTGTGAACTTTTGAAGATTAAAGTAATGGATAACAAGTTCTACAATGCATTTGCTAGTCCTATCACGATTACTCAGAATGCTTTGCTTGAAAATGAAACCGGGACATCACAGAAACCGCCTAAGCTCTTGGATATTGATGACTACAATGGTTGGTCCGAACGCTTTGGGAATTGGGTTGAAGCTTATCACTTGGATGCTTGGGAACACACTGAAGTTCCATATGAAAGACCCACAAGGAATGGTATTCAGTTAACAATCAGAGATATGAGTGCTGAGGAGAAAAAGAAGTATATAGATGAAAAATTGATGGTGAGTCTGCTTCAGCAAGCGATCAAAGAGGACATTTTAATTTTGCTTCAACATGATGGAAGTGCTTATTCAATCTGGACTGAATTGGATGCAAAGTCTATAGGAAGTGATGATATGCATAAAAACAAGATGTCACTCATAAAAAAAAGAATTTAATTTATTCCGTGGTTTGAAATCTGAAAACACCAAGCAGATTATTGAAAGATATTGTAACTTGGTGAGAAATATGACGAAGCTAGGCATCAAAAAGGATACTGATGAGCTGATTGAGAAACTTGCAGATGCGTTACCACATGATACTTGGGGAACATTCCTGATGATGTTGAGAAACAATCGAAAATAATATAAAAAATTAACACTGGGTGAGTTTATCAAACATCTGGAAGCTCAAGAAATGGAGCAGAGGAAGATCGCCAGGATGAAGAACAAGATATTGGTTTATATTTCAAGAGTGGTGTTAGTGAAAAGACAAATTTTTCTCCAAAGGTTGAAACTGCGTATAATGCAAAAGGTTCTTCTGAAAATACGTCTCAGGGATCAAGCAGCACAACAGGATTCTCTTCATTTCCAACCAATGATCCACAGTTTTCTACGACAAAGAGTGGCAAAGTTCTTCAATGCAACATTGCCTTAAAGCTTGAGAATGATCAGAATTATACTGAGGAAGTTTCAAAAAGTCACATGTCTTTATTGGTGACCGTGCTTGAATCCTATGGAGGTTTAGTTGCAGGGAGGATCAGAAATCCAATGCTCACGAAAGAGGATTACGATCAAATTGATGAAGAGGAAATGGAATTGATGGATATTAAATGATGCATGGCAAGTGTGTTGAGACGGGCTGAAAAGTTCAAACAAATTACAGGCAGAGATGATTTTCGCGAGGCATATATTTCAACTTTAGGTTTTGATAAGTCTAAAGTTACTTGTTTTCGTTGCAGGGAAAAGGGGCATTTCAAGAGAGAGTGCACAAATCGAGAAGCGAGTGGAGCTCAAAACCCTTTTGGAAACAACGATTACTACAAAAAGGCTATTTATCATCAAGTCACACAACAGCCATATCAACAACAACAGGCACCACATCAGGCTCAAACTGCACATGGTAGAAAAGAAATTAAAGATTCAAAGAGAGCGTGTCTGGTTAATCAGGGCAAGGAGGACGGATTTAGCTGGGATAAATACATTCCAACAGAAAGTAAAGTGTGTTTGGCAGATCAAGATGATGAAAAATTGCCAGAAGGGTTCAGTTGGGATAATTTTTGCCCAGATAAAGAATTTATGGAAAAAGAGATGTCAAATGGTAAAGCCTTTATTACTAATGCTTATGATGAGTATTGGGCTGCAAAATACAGAAAAGTCAGGGAAGCTGAAGAGGAAAAATGGAGAAAAATTGAAGAAGAGGAAGAAGAAGAGAGATTAAAAGCTGAAGCTGAAGCCGAGAAGAAGAAAAGAGCTGATTTTTTCCAAACAAAAAGAACAGTCAAAGATGTTCCAGAATTTGAAATCAAAGTTGATACTGAAGCAGTCAAAGTTCCTGAAAAGTGTTTGAATTGTGATTCTTTGATCATGCAAAACAACGAGTTGCTACACAACATAAAAAGATTGAAAGAATCTTATGATACTTTGAATAGAGAGATCAACAAGTACACCGATTCGAACAGTGAACAAGTCCTTGCATTGAATACACTCAAAGGAGCTTACATGAGACAACTTGATGATGTCCACTACTACACAGAGAAGTGTGCTGAGCTGGAATTGAAGTTGGCAACACAAAGAATAGAAACAAAAAGAGTAAACAATTTATTGAAAAGTTACTCATGTTCTACTTTTGTTGTTGACAGGATTTACCCGATTGTTGAAAGAATGAAGACGTTTGAGGAAGAGAAGACTTCGGAAGAAAAGAATTCCGAGACAAAAGAAGAGGATGAAGTAGAAATTTCTGGTAAGAAACCAAGTGTTGTCTACAATAGATGTTCGCCCCCAGTCGAAAATGGATATTTGTCTCGAAATCCAAATTCCAAAAGAGTCAAAAAGGCAATTAACTTACAGTGGGAGTCAGGGTTGTCGGATAATTTGCCAGAAAATATTGATGTTACGTTCACATCGTCTGATACTGATCATGAGTCCGAGTTGATAAAAAGTGTGGTCGATCAGGTGTTAGACAAAGATGACATAGAGGAGTCAAAACCGGAGTCAAAATCCGAGTCAAAGTCTGGGTCCAACAAGTCAAAGTCAACAATAAAAAAGGACAAACGGGTTTATGATAAGGAATTTTTGCTATCAAAATCTAATTTGAATGACGAACCAGTCAAAGTAGCATATACTTTGAAAGATTCTGACAAATTATATTCTGATGAGATTTTTCCAATAAGAGGTGTTAAAACTGAAATGATTAAAAAGGTTTTCAAACTAACAGAAATCAACATTTCTGAAATAAAAGATATTAATCTTTCTGAAAATCTAAGACCTTACACCTCAAGAGTGCAACAAAGATTAAACAAGAAAAAGGGTTACAGTTCTGGTTCTGGTATTCATAAAAAACCAAACCATAACTGTAATTTCAAAAAGAAAGGATTAGGATTTAATCAACCGAAAAATCATAAAAATGAAAAAATTTATAAACCAAAAACTGTGTTTGTTTCAGGAAACTCTTTAGAAGCTGAGAAAGAGCAAGCATTCAGAAAGCAGACAAACCAAGAATTCCTTGCAAAGAAGCAAGATGAGATGAAGAAAAGTGTTATTCAGAAGAAGACTGAGACAAGAACCTGTTTTCAGTGCAAAACTGCTGGTCATATTGCTAGAAATTGTCCGAAAACATTCAAACCAAAACAGGAAGTCTCTGGTAAAATGAAAGAAAAAGTTGTTGAGAAAACTGAACTAACAACCAGAAAATTTACAGGCTTTGAAAATTCAACCTTTGAGATTGGTGAATGTTCAAAGAATGTGGTTAAAGGAAAAGAAAATCTGAAAAATCAAAAATGGGTTGTTAAGGGTTCAGGAAACAGTTCTGGTGATGAATCTGATTCCACAAAATCAGAGGAGCCAAGTGTTAAAGAAAAGGTTGAGAAATCAGTTCCTAATGTGGATGATGTGAATTTTCCACCTCTGAGGGCTGAAAATTTTAAAAAGAAAGTTGGGAAAGTTGAAATTTCAAATCAATTTTATTCTGACAAGAAGAAATTTGATGTTGATAAGGCTTTCAACAGAAATGTGAAACACATTTTTGGAAAAATGGTTGATGGTAAGGTTAAAGGAGTTAAAGAATTTTATGCTTCCAAAATGAATGTTCACAAGTCTGTTGAAAGTAAAGATGAAGAAGAGGTTGATACACCCAAGGAAGGTCAGGCTTGGGTGGATATATTTTTCAAACAGTAAAAACCAGACTTGCCGAACCTCCCAAGTTGGTAATCGTGGAGCATGAATCGGCATCATTCATTGTTTATGAAAATTGTTTGTGTATAAGTGTGAATTGTCAGAACTCCCAGGTTGGTAAGTGTGGAGTAGGAATCGGCACCTTGAGAATTCAATCAACAAATGATGATTGGTTGAAATTGTTTGATATTTGTTTTTACAAGTGGTTAATCAAGATCATTAAGTTGAACTTGATTTAACTATCATTTAAAAGAGTTGGTAAACAATGTGATGAGTTTTCCCCAAACCTACAAATGGTAAAATCAACAAAACTAATTTTCCGGAAAAACCATTTTGATTAAAACAAACTTAAGTGTTTTAAGATCATAATGGGAAAATAGTTTGTTGTGAGGGGGAGTTCTGATTGTTTATGCCAAGTGGATGGCGAATTGAGGCAATTCGATATCAGTTTTCATGTTCTTGTACAGTTTGTTTTAAATTTTCTTTAGATGTATTTGTATTTTAGGGGGAGTATATTTTCATAGAAAATTCAAAAACATTAGAAAATTTGAAAAAGCCAAAAACATGATAAAATGAAAAATGAGTTTTGTTGCATAAAAGAGGAAATGATAGTACATCAGTGGATTGTCACAACATGCTAAAGAAATGGAAAGTTAAAATGTGATAAACGGTCTCACTAAGGATGTGACGGTAGGCTCAGCTAGACTAGTAGATTTGCGATAACGATACAAACTTAAATGAAAAAGCCTAGTTCTAGTGGGAAACATGGTCGAAAGCATAGTACTTAGTTTTGTCCTTCTTGACTGTGTGCCTACTCAGTAATCGCTGATTGTCGAAAGACATAAAACTGGTTAAGTTTGTGAACTTTCACAACTTTGCTGAAAAGTCACTGTGTTTGTGCATTTCATTTTGCAAAGATTTAAACTTGTTTTATTTCTTTATTTTGTTTAAGCATCGGACATCCTCTGCGTATACGTGAGTATCGACATGGATGTTGTTGCCTAAACGTTCTGCTTTATTTTCTTTGGTGTTTCGTTTAAGCTTTGGACCTCCTCTGCGTATACGGAAGTAACGACCTGGTGGTTAAAGCCTAAACAACTTCAACTTGTTTTATTTTTCTTATTTTGTTTAAACATTGGACTTTCTCTGCGTATACAGAAGTATCGACCTGATGGTTAATGTTTAAACATTCTGTTTTGTTTTCGCACAAATCACAGTTGATAAAAGTTTAAAGGCATTTCTTGAGATAGCGTATTACATGATGAGGGGATATGTTGAGATCGTGGGGTCCATAAGAACTTGTGCAAAATTAATATACCTTAATGTATCGGTAAGCATTTCGAAAGTTTTTAGGTTGAGTTTAAGTGGAAAACAACATCGACAATCAATGTGAATCGTTTAGAGCTTAAAATGTTTAAAGCTTAACGGTGTTGGTGATTGATCTCATAAACTGATATGATCCTCTTGCACGAACTCACAAAAATATTGTTTGTAAATATTTCATTCTACTACATTTCTGTTTCTGTAAAAAATTCAAAAAGATTTTAATTATGTTTTAGCATAAAATTTTGAAAAATACAAAAAGATTTTCGACAACTGGTGTTGAAAAGCTGACGTTCAAAATTCCAAGTGCTAAACTTGATGAACAGGTTTGGGAGAGAGTATATGAAGAAATTTTTACAAGTGATCACAGAGATCAAATCATTTTGAAGATTTTCTGCAAATAGTTTCTAAATTTTAAAGAATTAATCTTTGAAGAAACTTATGTGTGTGGTAGAGAATTGCATATATGAAGATTGATCAAAGCCAGATTCCGATATCTGAGCAGATGGTGATTTCCAGACTGCGATCCCAGCTTAGTGAGAGGGGGAGTCTGAGGACATCAAGAGAGAGCTCAGAGCTAGATTGTGATTCTGGAAGAAAGAGAAAAGAGATTGATTGAGGATGCTTATAATGGAGAATACTTCGGAGAGAAGCTCGAAGACTGAAGGTTTGACAACCGAAGTCTCAACACTGAAGACTCCGTCAACATCCGAGGGGGAGTTTGTTGGTGTATCCGTCTGTCGCCTACGTCTTGTATCGAGTCTTGTGTAGAATAGGATAGAACAGAGCACGGAATCTAAGATATTGTATTTAGATGTGATTTCGCTCCAAATGACATCTTGTCATTTGGAGCGAAACCCCTTATGTTCTGATTCCGCTCATAGTGCTTATGTTCTGATTCCGCCCGTAGTGATTTATGTTCTGATTTCGCTCAGAGTGATAAGTAGTGATTCCGCTCCTGATGGTGAGGTGTAGCTAGGAGCGAAATCAGGATCCCTATATAAAGGATCTCTTGGGGCGAAATCAGATAGAGTTCTAGGTGTTGTCTTCCGGTAAGCCACAAAATGCTGCCGAAGTGTTGTCGTGTTTGTAATCAGCTTCCTGATCAATAGAAACAACAGATTAAAGTGAATACTCGCTGAATTGCACCGAAACACTTATTTCCGCCTCTTGTTTTGGTGAAAAGATCTTCTAACCGACTCGTTCGGATCCAAAATCGATCCTACAATCTTTGCTTAGCTCTCTTGCATAATCTTCCATTTGTTTGACCTTAGTGAGTAAAAATTCCATTCTTTCTGAAATGGCTTTGTCACCTTGATCTTTGCATTCAACTCTGGCTATTATATCTGCTTGCCTGGCTTTGAGCTTTAGATATGCATCAATATTTTCTGGTTTCCTCAAGCCCATGAGATAAGGAAATTTTCTTTTTGAAGGATCATCTTCTGTATAGAATTGTCTCATCTCATCCTTTATAGCTTCCAATTCCAGTGGATAACTTGCAACAGTGGATACAAGGTTAGCAGGGTTTATTGCTTTGACTAGAGTTGGCGGAGTGGATGGTTGTGGCTTGACAACATTGTAAGATGCGGATGATAAAGGAATGGGTGCTGGTATATCATCACTACCCTCATGAGATTTCCTTTTCCTTGTGTAGAGCTTTTTGGGTGAAGGGGGTTTTGTTTGTGATGTGAGAATGGGTTGTATAGTGAGAGCAGTGGTAGATGGCTGGCAAACTGCTGTTGAAACAACTGATGTTTCAACCTCTGTTGTCATTACAACTACTGATGTGTCAGTAGATGTCTTCTGCTTTTCAGCAGGAGGTGATTTGGTGGGTGGTGATGTAGTTGAAGTGATGATTTTAGGTGGTAGTGGTAGTGCAGTGGTTGTAGTGTGTCTTGGAGTGATGGTTTTAACAACTGCTGAAACTACTGATGTACCAACAGTTTTGAGACAGCAAGAGTTACATCATTTGTTTGGGTAGATGGTTTAGAAGCATGCTCTTCTTTTTCTGGTTCAACATGAAGGCCATCATCTATTCCCTTTTTCTTCCATTTCTTAATTTTCTCCCCCTTTTTGGCATTATCTGGGGGAAATTGATCAACGAAAAGAACATTGGAAGGAGCAGTGCCAGTGGTATTCAAAATGTGGGCCTTTATAGCCTTGATGTCTGCTTGGGTGTTTCTAAACCTTGATTCAATTATGTTTCTCAATTCTTGCACATATATTGCGTGTTGCTGATCTACCATTTGTCTTTGTTTTTCGTGCTGGGGTTGAAATAAATTCCATAGCTCATTTGTAGCAGGTGCAGGTTGTGCAGATGCTTGAGCTGGAACAACAGTGGGTTGTGCATTTTGAGCTTTTAACAACTGTTGCACCATATCCTTTATTTCAGCAACAGATGTTTCAAGGTTGTCAATTCTCCCCGTCAATTCCTGATATTGTAAATCATCATCCAATTTAATGGGATCATCTGATTCCCCACCATTAGTGGTTGTATCAATGTGTGACTTAGGACACGAAGCCCAAAAATATTCATTGATGCCCCTTGTTCTTGGTACTGGGGACTTCTTCCTTCAGTACTTGATAGCCTTTTAATGGTGCCAGTGGTCATTATATACTCTCTGGTTGTTATCAGAGGTGCTATAGAAGGAATTGCCTTCAAGGAAGTCTTATAGATGTAACCACTGTCCAAATTTAACCAGTGGGTTCAACATTTGTAGTGGCTGCTTCACTTGAACTACTGACAGGAATTACTTGTAACTCCTGCAGTGTAACCTCCTCAGTTGTTGCTGGGATAACAGAGGTATAATCATCAGACCCAGTCACTTGTGGGAGTGTGCTCTCAGTGATAGGTGATTGAGAGGAACTGGTTTGTATCTGAGCTATATCAACTGCATGCAACAAGGGTATTATGGATTGTGGTAATGTGAGGGGTGAAGATATGGGTGTTGAAAGAGACATGTCCTTGGGATTAGGACTGAGGAAGATGGATCTAATTGAATCCAGAGCTTCATAATGTGGGGTCCCTGTGATTACAACCTGATCCTTTTGTGAGGATGCAGGAGGAGTTTGAGGCAAAGGTGGAGATCTTTCTTCCATCTGCTGTGAGGAAGTAGCAGCAGTGGTTGTAGGTGACATTTGTGTTGTCACTGGTAGTGGCTCTGGGATCTCATCTTCCAGAGTTGCCTTTGTTTTGGTTTTGGGGGGCTTTCTGGATGTTTTATTTTTGGTCTTTTTGGTAATGTCAGGTGTGGCTTTCAAAGCAGTGGTTGTGCTGCTATGATCACCTGGAGCAGTGGGCTCAGCAGCTGATACCTGAGGAGCAGTGGTAGCTGCTAAATTCTGCTCAGGCACCTCTGCTTTTGTTTTTGAAGGTGTTAACATTCTAGTGAATGTTTCAGGTGTTAAACCTTTTATTTGAAAATAAGCACCTTGTTTGAGCAGATTTTCATTTTCCTTTCCAAATTGTTGTCTAAAATAGTAGCTTAGAAACCTTGGAAAAAGTAAAAATGATTTGCTATCAACATTTTTTACCAAGTCATCAAAGATCTCCTGGGAATAGTTATAATTTTCATTATGTAAAATAGCATAACCCAGACATTGGATCTTCAATGGTATTTCGTTAAAAGCAGTTGTTTGTCAAGGGTAGCATTTTTCCAAAACTCTCTCTGGGTTTGTTGATAGATTGGAGCATCTGCTGTTAGCAAAGTTTTGTACTTTGATGAAGACATGATGTCGATGATGGAATCGAAAGTGTTGGTGGTGGTGGGTTTTGTGAGTAGACCCAAGTAATTATGAGGAGATTTGTATGGGATTTCAATGGGTTCAGCGGCCATTTGAGTGACCTCTTTGGAAGATAAGGATGATTTTGATTTTGATTTCGTCATCTTGATGAAGAAGAACGAAGGATGATTTGGGATGGAAGGTTGGAAACTGCTTTGAGAAGAGAATTTTGGAATTCAATTCGACAGTGTAAAAACCTGTTTGGAGTTTTGATCAGGGTTTTGTTTAGGGAAAAAGTGAATACTGATGTGGCACCTGTTACAAATATCTGATGGATAGAAACTGACCACGCGCCAACCTCTGAAGAGAAGATGAATAATGGAGGACAGTTATTTTGGAGGACCGCTGATGAAGCAAGTATCAGTGGTTACAATGGTAACAATATGAGAGCAGTGGGTGATTTTTACTATCAGTGGATAAGACACTGATTTTGAGCATCGGTGCTTGTCAAGAAAATGAAAGATCAAGGGTTGACTTTCAGCAGTGGACAATATTTAGGAAACAGATGTTTGAGCACAACAGTGGTTAGGGGTAAGGTAATGGTAAAGATTTGAAAGACTAGTATATCAGCAACTGTTAGTGTACCAGTGGATAAGCTTTTGACAAATATTTGAGCATCTGCTATTTTGATGAAATGAATGATTTTGTCTTGTGAAATCACAATATCATGTCTAACATCTGTTGATGGTGATTCTGAAATATCTGCAAGATTGCTATCCTCAACAAAATACATTTTAGATGTAAATTGTCAAGTTCAAATATGTCAGCAGTTTTTACAGAAATTTTCATTCAAGGTTTTGCCACATGTCAATTACAGGTTTTGAAGCTTTTATAGATTTATGACAGTGGTTTAGTACCTCAGATGATGGAGACTCCTTTTACTAAGGCTACTTATTTTGTGTCATATTATCTGAATTAGAACATGAGTAGCCAAGTATTTTAAGATCTGTTAGCAATCAATCTTTTGATCAGTGTTAAAACAAACTTGAGTTTGACATGACCTTGACACTTGTACCAATTCCTTTTTGATCCATTTTCAAGGATAATATCACCAAAAATAAGGGTTCTATATCCTGACAGGTGTTTGAAACTTTTGCTATAAAAAACAAGTAAAAGTTCAAAATATATCATTCTTAGGAAAAATAGGGAATGATATATCCTGCTTTATTTGAGAAAAACCTTTTCAAGAAAAACAATTAAAGGTTTTTCTGAAAACATCATCAATAGGATCTGGTATATTTTCAAAAATGACTTGTTATAAGATCATGATCACATCAATCTCAAATTTAGGAATATGGTCAGCAGTTGTAAATGCATTTTGACCATAGTTTGGAACCATTTCCTTGTCAGTTGATTGCAAAAATGAGGAGACATGTTCACATACGTTTGTTACTATGTGATGATTCTGCAAAACTTGTCTAGTCCTCTTTTTAAATTTTAATCACTGGTGATACTATTTTTACCTGAACTTCCCTGTACCAATGAATGCACACAGTTGCTTGATGACCATTGTCCGCCCTATTTTTTTACTCTTAAGTTGCTTGATGACCATTAGCTATTGGAACCGCTAATCACCCAAAATTTTTTTCAAAAATTTCATTTTTTCTTACTTGTCTAGGTTTAATTCGGGAAATTCAAGTTCTCAAAAAAGTTATATTTTTACAAATTTACAACCGATAGCGTAGTGATAAAAAGAACTAACATAAGAAAATTATGTAAAGGCATGACAAACTTAGTTAAAATTTGATTATATATACTTGATCACATAAAAACCCATTCCCACAAAAAGTGAGTTTTGAGCCTTTATTGAGCACAATTACATATCATTAAAACTAAATACTCATTTTTCGTTTCTTGTGTGAATAGCCGCTTGGTTCTTACGACTCTAGAACTTGCCATGACGATACATTCCCGGTCCTTATCAACTTAAACCCGAGTAAGTAAATGATGGAGGCATTAGGACTAACCCTTTTTATTTCTACACCATTATTTTTCTTTTTCTTTCCTACCCAAAAATCCCCTAGTTAACCCCTTTGAGCCTAAACCTTTTCATTTCATCACCCAAAACCCTTTTACCCACCAAAACTTTTTTAAATTTTAACCTTTTGTTTTAGTAACAAGTTCGGTTTTTCGTATGATCAAAAAAAAAAAATGTGTGTTGTTGATGAAGCAAAAAAAAAAAAAAAAAAAAAAAAAAAAGAAAATAAACAAACAAGTTCATCAAAAATAACTTTGTTTGAATAAAAGCTTCATCAAAATAAAAAGTTACAAAAAAATAGAAAGTCTTACGAAAACCGACACTTGTTACGCTTTTCGCCCTTTTTCTACTAACCACTAACCACTATCCCAACCACCTACCTTTAACCCAAGCCTAACCCTTAACCCACAAAGTCCTCTTGATATTTACAAAGGTATAAGAGTTAAAAAGGAGGAGGATTGATTGCTTGGCAGGCCTATGGTAGGAATAAGTTCCATGCCGCTCTCGAGTGATTCACTAAAAATACACCTTCGGCCGAGTGTGAGTGATTTCCCACGTAAGGTATGTGAACTTGTATATAAATGGAATTTTAAAAAGGCATGATATGCCCAAATAAGTAATTTCTCCTATGAAACGTTCTAAATAAATTATTACGAATAGGATTGTAAATAGATAAAAATAAAACCCAAAAAGATCTTGGACATCCCGACACTCTACGACAAGCCCAAAACCTTCTCTTCTACCTATTCCATTTGGGAGTGTAAGCCACATATTAAAGAGTTTTGCTTGAGGACAAGCAAAAGTTCAAGTGTGGGGGTATTTGATGTGTGTAAAATGCAACATATAAATTACATCAAATAAGGCATAAAACTAACCCTTTTTAAGTACTAATATTGGAAAAAGAGTGTTTTTGTCTTCCTTTTGTATTTTCAGGATTAAATGAGCTCAAAAACACAAAAGAAGCAAAAAGACAGCAAATTCCAACATAAATACAAGGAAAGGAACATTAGTGGACTGCCCGACCCCTCAACGGCACCTTCCAAAGCAAAATAGAGAAGACAGAAGGCTGAACACGCCCCGTGCTCAGCCAGCACGGGGCCGTGCCCAAGAAGCAGCAGAAAAGACAAATCTATAGAAGCTTCTATTACCCACCACAGGCCGTGCCCAGCGGACACGGGGGCGTGTTGAAAGTACAGCAGGCGCATTTATTGTAATTGCGAATTACAATTAACGAGGAGAGAGAGTGTCAGACAGGCACGGGGCCGTGCCCAGCGGACACGGGGCCGTGCCCAGCTCTCTGTTCAGCCTATAAATAGGAGTGCTTGGATTCATTTCAACTCATCCCTTGGCACACCACCTCTCTCACACTTCATCCACCACCCACCACCATCACAACACCATCATCCACCACCATCATCCATTGTCCATCGTAGAGTGTGTGAGTCGTCTCGGGATCCAAGATTGATCGTAAGAGTTCTTGAGAATCAAGGCCATGTTTGCCTAAGTCTCTTACATCACTTGGTGAAGACAAAGTGTCTAGTATAATACTTTTTATTTCTAATCTTTTGCACTTTTTATTTGGTTTTGTATTAATGACTTTAATAACTAGTTACTTATGTTGAAGGTGATCTTTCCTTATCGTTTGTCCGTGGTGTCTTGGCATTATTTTACTGTCTATATAAAATAAAGGATTTTCACCATTCATATCTCCACGGTCTATATGGAGGTATGTTGGCTACCTGGTCGGGGGTTAAGGGAACGGTTTGGTAAAGGTCTTGCCATTGTTCAGCGTTTAGAGGTCCTGCAATGGACCTGGGTCAAATTTAGTAGGACCTCCTTCAATACTTCACGGTATTGGATGGCGGGGGTCCAAACTCTTTGATCCCCTCACAAGTTAACTACTATTAATACTATAACCCGGCTATTTAGGACTGTATCCCTGCTGACTCAGACTACTTAGCCGAGGGTAACGTCACCGCCAAAAGCGGGGCCTACCACAATACTGCATTAATAACTTAATTAATTATCTTCCAATAATCCACCCTTTTAGGATTGTATCCTTGCTGACTCAAACTACTGGGGTGAGGGTAACGTCACCTTCAAAAGAGGGGCCTACTACAATAACTAAGATAATCTCTTAATTATGTGCAAAAGTGCGGAAATGATCAAAGGTTATACTAGATACGAGTCGGAACCAAGTGATTCATCTTGTCTATCTGTTTTTATTTTTATTTTATTTTTCAGCATTTTAGTTAGTTTTTATTTTTCTTAGCTTAAAACATTTTTCTAAACTTTTATTTTGATTAGACGTTGAGGATAAACCGGTACTAAAAGCTCTTGTGTCCTTGGACGACCTCGGTATCTTACCAACGCTATACTACACTCAACGATGGGTGCACTTGCCCATATGTGTGTTTAGTGTTAGTGAAATATCGTGTTTTATAAATTTAAAACTTGGCTAAAATAAGTGTTAAAAAGGGCTTAAAATATACACCTAATATATATAACACTTTACCGCACATCAAGTTTTTGGCGCCGCTGCCGGGGACACAAGGATTTTAAGAAAGCTTAAAATCGACGGCCTAATCAGTTTTCAAAACATTTTTAAAAGCGCGCACATTTTTCTGCATTTTTAGTTTAGATTTGCATTTACAGTAACCTGTACACGGGGCCGTGTTCACTGAACACGGGGCCGTGCTGCACATTTTCATAAAAACAACTAGTAACAGTAACTTGAACACGGGCCGTGCTCACTGAACACGCCCCGTGCTCAACGAAATCAGTAAATTTAATTAAAACGCCCATATACAGATTCTGAACACGGGGCCGTGCTCACTGAACACGGGGCCGTGTCCAGCCTCTGTTTCCGTTTTTATTTTTGTTTTCTGATCTCGAGACTTGGTTGTGGTCTGCTGAGTGATTCTTATGGATCAATACTCAGGAGGTTACAACTACACCTATGACGAGGATGATTATAGGGGTAATTATTGCACTAATTGTCGTAATACACGCTCGATTCAAAATAATCACTCATATCAACCATCCAATTCATACACCTACTATGAGGAGCCCAGGTACGAGCCATCAACTTCATACACATCCTATGAAGACCAAAGGTATGAACCTCCTCCCTCATACTCATATTTTGATGAACCAAGGTATGAGCCCTCATACTCATACTTTGAGGAACCAAGATATGAGCCACCACCTTCGTATGCTTATTATGAGGAACCTTGGCGTGAACAACCCACCTCATATGAGTATTATGAAGAACGAAATTACGAACCTTATCCATCATATGCTTACAATGAAGGACAATGGTGTGAACCATCAACTTCATATGGGTATTATGAGGAACAAAGGGTCGAACAACCGGATTCAAGCTTAGAAAATAATGATTCTTTTTCTATAACCGAAGTGACCGATAGGATATTAGAACACATAAGAGTTATCGATCGATGTATAAAAGAAGCTCGCGCAAGGGAAGAGGAGTCCCGCGCAAGAGAAGAACTAAAAAGGGAAGAGATAACTGAAAATGTTAAAATGGGAGAACAAATAAGTGAAAAACCGACACATGAGTTAAACAACGAAAAAGGTGAGTCCGACAACGTTAAAATTCAAGAAGAGTCTAATTTTGAAAAAATTAATCTCTTGTCACCCTCTTTCGAAAATCATTGTTTAGTACCCACTCATGCTAAGTTTTTAAAAGAGTTAAACACTAACACTAAAATTGATGAAACGGTAAGTGTTAAGTTAACTAATGATCAAACTACACTAATAAAAGAAGACCCATTTGAAATTAACATTACACCGGTTCCATGTTTCTTTCAAAATTCGTTTATTAGTAATGTCACCATTGATAAAGATCTTTGTGTTAACATAATGCCTAACTACATTTTTGAAAAATTAAGTATTAGTGATTTTTCTCCACTTCAAATACCCATTTTTCTATCCAATCGGAAAGTAATAAAATCAATCGGTATAGTTGAAGATGTCTTGGTTCAAACAAATCAAATGGTAATCCCAACCGACTTCGTCATCCTCGATGACGCTCCTCTAGTGTTGGGACGACCATTTGTAAAAACTCACGAAGCTTTGAAAAACCGGAAGTTCAATAATCTACCTCTTCAATTAGGGGCATTTAAAAGAAGTGTCGATCTCGAACGATCAATGAAATATCCATTCGGCAATAATGACCCCCTAATTGAAGATGAAGATGAACCACCCGATACAAGTGAAGAGATTGACCACTTTGTTGAAGAAGAGGTCGCCATAGAACAAACTTTTAAAGTTCTTGATCGAAACGAGCAACCAAATAAGGAGTCTCCTAAAGACCCACCACTTGAGCTCAAAGAACTTCCAAAAGGTTTGGAATATGCTTTTCTAGACAAAGATGGTAAGTTGCCTGTAATTATTTCGTCTACATTAGATAACTTAGAAAAAGAAAAATTAATTAATCTTTTGAAAAAACACAAAAATGCAATAGCTTGGAAACTTGTTGACATAAAAGGAATTAGTCCTTCTATGTGCACACACAAAATTTTGATGAATGATGACTACAAATCGGTCATACAACCACAACGACGAGTAAATCCAAATGTTCAAGAAGTGGTTAAAAACGAAGTCATCAAGTTACTTGACGCCGGACTTATCTATCCTATCTCCGATAGTCCTTGGGTGAGTCCCGTCCAAGTAGTTCCAAAGAAAGGAGGTATGACGGTAATAACTAACGAAAAGAATGAACTAATACCAACGAGAACCGTCACAGGATGGAGAGTATGTATAGATTATAGACGATTAAATGAGGCAACAAGAAAGGATCATTTTCCTTTACCCTTCATTGATCAAATGTTAGAAAGATTATCCGGTCATAAATTTTACTGTTTCTTGGATGGTTTTTCAGGTTACTTTCAAATCCCGATAGCACCCGAAGACCAAGAAAAGACAACTTTCACATGTCCCTATGGAACTTTTGCTTATCGACGCATGCCGTTCGGTCTATGTAATGCCCCAGCAACATTCCAACGTTGCATGGTAGCCATTTTCCATGACATGATAGAAAAGACAATGGAAGTCTTCATGGACGACTTTTCTATCTTTGGGGATTCATATGACCAATGCCTCGATAACCTTGAACGAATGCTATCCCGATGTGAGGAAACTAACCTCGCCCTTAATTGGGAAAAATGCCATTTCATGGTAACGGAGGGAATAGTACTTGGTCACAAAATCTCAAGCGAAGGAATGGAGGTGGATCGAGCCAAAATAGATACCATTTCTAGATTACCACCTCCATCCTCCGTAAGAGCTATCAGAAGTTTCTTAGGGCATGCCGGATTCTATAGGCGATTTATCAAAGACTTTTCAAAAATCTCAAGGCCTCTAACGAAGTTACTTGAAAAAGATGCCCCTTTCATCTTTGACAAGAATTGCAATCAAGCATTTCTAACCCTAAAGGAAATGCTAGTCAATGCACCTATCATGATAGCGCCTGATTGGAAATTTCCTTTCGAAATCATGTGTGATGCTAGTGACTTTGCAGTTGGAGCTGTCTTGGGACAGAGAAAAGAAAAGCATTTCCACCCAATCTATTATGCTAGTAAAACACTTAACGATGCACAAGAAAATTACACAACAACTGAAAAAGAATTACTAGCTGTGGTATTTGCTTTTGATAAATTTCGTTCTTATCTTGTTCTTTCTAAAACTATAGTCTATATAGACCATGCAGCCATTCGATATCTCTTCAAGAAGCAAGACGCAAAACCACGTTTGATTAGGTGGATTCTACTCCTCCAAGAATTTGACATTGAAATCAAGGACAAAAGAGGAGCAGAAAATACCGCAGCAGATCATCTTTCGCGCTTAGAGGACCCAGCTTTAGAGGCAACCAGGGACGAGCAAATCAACGAAAAATTTCCAACTGAGTCCCTGGAAATGGTGGAATACAAGGAAGAACCATGGTACGCCGACTATGCTAACTACCTAGCTAGCGGTATAGTCGCAAAAGGATGGCCACATCATCAAAGAAAAAAATTCTTTGCCAATGTGAAACACTACTTTTGGGAAGATCCATATCTTTTCAAAATGTGTGCCGACCAACTCGTCAGACGATGCGTACATGGTAGAGAAGCACGAAGAATTCTCCGCCATTGTCATGAAGGTCCATACGGAGGACATCATGGTGCTGCCAGTACCGCACGAAAGGTATTTGATTCAGGATTTTATTGGCCAACCATTTACAAAGACGCCCAAAGTCTTGTAAAAACATGTGATGCTTGCCAAAGAACAGGTAATATTTCTTCCAAAAACGAAATGCCACAAAATGGCATTCTTGTTTGTGAAATTTTTGATGTGTGGGGACTCGACTTTATGGGACCTTTCCCACCATCGAAAGGAAACAAATATATACTTGTGGCAGTAGATTATTTGTCTAAATGGGCCGAGGCCGAGGCACTTCCAACAAATGATGGAAGAGTCGTGGTAAGATTTCTGAAAAAATTATTCTCTCGTTTTGGCACACCTAAAGCTTTAATAAGTGATAGAGGTACCCATTTTTGCAACCATCAACTTGAAAAAATTCTAACAAGATATGGGGTCTATCACCGGGTTTCAACAGCATATCATCCTCAAACAAATGGGCAAGCCGAAGTGACTAATAGAGGTTTAAAACGAATACTCGAAAAAACCGTAGGGTTAAATAAAAAGGAATGGGCTGATAAATTAGATGATGCTTTATGGGCTTTTCGAACTGCTTATAAAACAACAATAGGTACAACCCCATATAAGCTAGTTTATGGAAAAAGTTGTCATTTGCCAGTAGAAATTGCACACAAAGCCTACTGGGCAATCAAAAATGTAAACTTAGATCTAGAATTTGCTGGTAAAAATCGATTTTGTCAAATAAATGAATTAGACGAGCTTAGGAATTATGCATACTCAAACTCTGAAATTTATAAGGAAAGAATGAAAAATTTGCATGACAAACATATTAAACCTAATGAATTTCGGGTAGGAGATTTAGTTCTTTTGTTTAATTCACGACTTTGATTGTTTCCTGGTAAATTAAAGTCTAGGTGGTCAGGACCTTTTTCCGTCACCCACATTTTTCCACACGGTGCAGTAGAAATTAAATCTCGAAATGGGCCACCATTTAAAGTCAATGGCCAACGGCTGAAACTCTATCAAGGATTTATTGAGGATGAGGAAGAAGAGATCTCACTTCAAACGGTGGAAGAATAAAAACATCATGCCTGGTAAGTTACGAACGATTGAGACGACAAAATAAAGCGGTAAGTTTTCTAACCATAGCTTATGGGAAAAAGGGGTACTCACACGCGCACTAAAAAAAAAAAAAAAACCTCGCTCGGCACGAGGCCGTGTCCGCTGGACACGGGGCCGTGTTCGCGCTGCAGACGGGATAAAACCCCTTTTTCAAAACAGTTTCTTCATTCCACACGCCCCGTTTCCCCACAAAAGCTCTGGTTCCAGGCGATTTTTCGCGAAATTTCGACGTCTCCTATCGATCTAACAAAGTCAAGCTATGATTCTATCACTCTTAGTAGTTAGATTAGTTACTTGCATGTAGTTAAAACACCAAAAATTTGGGGAAAATTCTAGGGTTCTTGAAGTTCATCCGGATCAAACCTCAAATTTTTGTTTAGATCTGTTTGCATTTAGTTAGATTAGTGTTAAGGAAAGTAAATACACTTAGATTGTTCATGGATTCACCCGATTTCTTACAAAAACCCCAAACCCTTGTTCTTGAACCGAAAAAGATAAAATTGATGGGGTAAACGGGATATTTTGGGAAAAACGGTGTTTAGGGTTTCATTTTCGGGGGAAACCGCACCTATTGGACCAAAAATTTTCAAGTTTTCGAAACCGGGTCGAAAAATGAAATTTTTGAGTAACAGACCTCTTCAAACAAGGCCGGAGGAACACCCGAGGCAGGCTTGCACAGAACTGCTAACCATGGTGAATCAAATTGACCGTTTCAACAACATTGTCACAGGACCACTCAGAGTCGCACTAACAACCCGACTCCGTTCCGTCCATGAATGCACCTTAGAATTCTACAGCACCTTTGCATTCACTTCAAGGTGTGACCCGTTCGATAACGACGGGGTGTCATTCCGGTGTGGCGGGACGAGGTATTCGATCTCCATGGCACAATTCGGGTCAATTATTGGGTTGTATGCGGAAGAGGATGCGGGAAACGAAGAAAATACAGGGGGATTGAGAGAGATTGAAGACAACGAGCGCCAAGCCATGTGGGCTGAGATTGGGGAAGGGTTCTACAATCCGAGCAGCACTAAGAGTACCAAGCTGAGGGATCCGCTATACAGATACATTCATAGGCTCCTCGGCTACTCTCTTAGCCAAAGGCATGACAGTGGTGGCGTCGTTGGGTTAAGAGATTTGCTTGTCCTCCATTGCATCCACAACCGCAGGCCGCTCGATGTTCCGTTCCTCATGCTCCGAAACATGCATCACAACCGCCTTGCTAGTGCACCAACCCCTATTTTCTTCGGGGGATGGGTGTACCGTCTCTTCAAGCACTTCGCCCACATTCCAAGGTCATTTGAGAGGAGCCCATGGTCGGGTACGGTGGATATTCACATATGCCGCTCAATGAACCTGATTTATGAGGCAGAAGACGGGACGGCAACCTTTCAAAGGATGCAAGGTCATGCATGGAACCCGCAAGAAGCGCTTGTCCTCCCAGCTCCGCAACATCATCAATACCACTACCAACCCCACGGTGATCCGGGCCAATCGTCCTCCTCGGGAGGTGGTTTTCCTAATTTTCAAAGTTTGCATGATTTGTTGCAGGAAAACCTCATGTGTACTAGGAACACCTATAACATGGCAAGCAAAACCTACCACCGGGTCGGAGCTATTGAGAGAAACCTATCCGAGATACAAGACGATGTCGGATACATACGAGACCACATTGCACGCCATGGAGGGGATGATGACGATGATGATGATGATGATGATGATGCTATGGAATAGGCGGGAGGAGCATAGGAGGAAGCGGTTGATGGATGACTCCCCAGGTTAACCCTTTGCAATCTTGAACAATTGATGGCCTGCGTGCCAAGTGTTAGACAATTTACTTTTCCTAACTATTTCCTGCATTTTATTTTTCTTTTTTCTTTTTTTTTACTTTATGCTTGGAACAATTAACTATGGTAATTTAGGATGTTTGTGTTGCTTGGAGTGGTATTAAGTGATGAAACAGGTACAAACCAAGGCTTGGGGTGCTAAGCCTCAGCACTTATAGGGCCAGGATGGAAAAACCGGAGGAAGAAACCTGTTTTTCAGGCTTTCAGACTGTCCACACGGGGACGTGTCCAGCCAACACGCCCCCGTGCTCACCTCCTAGACCTGCTGTTTGGCTTCTGTCCTGCAGATTTTTGTCAGACACGTGGCCGTGTCCAGTGGACACGGAGCCGTGTCCACCTTCTGTAAGTTCTCGTTACTGGCACCTGAACACGGGGTCCTGCCCACTCAACACGGGGTCGTGTCCAGGCTGCCAGTAACACAAAATTTTTGCTTTTTACGCCTATTTACACATCTAATCAACCTAAAAATTTATTTTTGGGACACATTGAGGACAATGTGTAATTTAAGTGTGGGGGGATGCTAAAACCTTGAATTTTTTTGCAAGTCCTAAATACAAGCCTTACACAAAACTCTATTGGAACCGCTAATCACCCCAAATTTTTTTCAAAAATTTCATTTTTTCTTACTTGTCTAGGTTTAATTCGGGAAATTCAAGTTCTCAAAAAGGTTATATTTTTACAAATTTACAACCGATAGCGTAGTGATAAAAAGAACCAACATAAGAAAATTATGAAAAGGCATGACAAACTTAGTTAAAATTTGATTATATACACTTGATCACATAAAAACCCATTCCCACAAAAAGTGAGTTTTGAGCCTTTATTGAGCACAATTACATATCATTAAAACTAAATGCTCATTTTTCGTTTCTTGTGTGAATAGCCGCTTGGTTCTTACGACTCTAGAACTTGCCATGACGATACATTCCCGGTCCTTATCAACTTAAACCCGAGTAAGTAAATGATGGAGGCATTAGGACTAACCCTTTTTATTTCTACACCATTATTTTTCTTTTTCTTTCCTACCCAAAAATCCCCTAGTTAACCCCTTTGAGCCTAAACCTTTTCATTTCATCACCCAAAACCCTTTTACCCACCAAAACCTTTTTAAATTTTAACCTTTTGTTTTAGTAACAAGTTCGGTTTTTCGTATGATCAAAAAAAAAAAATGTGTGTTGTTATGAAGCAAAAAAAAAAAAAAAAAAAAAAGAAAAAGTAAAAAAAGAAAATAAACAAACAAGTTCATCAAAAATAACTTTGTTTGAATAAAAGCTTCATCAAAATAAAAAGTTACAAAAAAATAGAAAGTCTTACGAAAACCGACACTTGTTACGCTTTTCGCCCTTTTTCTACTAACCACTAACCACTATCCCAACCACCTACCTTTAACCCAAGCCTAACCCTTAACCCACAAAGTCCTCTTGATATTTACAAAGGTATAAAAGTTAAAAAGGAGGAGGATTGATTGCTTGGCAAGCCTATGGTAGGAATAAGTTCCATGCCGCTCTCGAGTGATTCACTAAAAATACACCTTCGGCCTAGTGTGAGTGATTTCCCCCGTAAGGTATGTGAACTTGTATATAAATGGAATTTTAAAAAGGCATGATATGCCCAAATAAGTAATTTCTCCTATGAAACGTTCTAAATAAATTATTACGAATAGGATTGTAAATAGATAAAAATAAAACCCAAAAAGATCTTGGACATCCCAACACTCTACGACAAGCCCAAAACCTTCTCTTCTACCTATTCCATTTGGGAGTGTAAGCCACATATTAAAGAGTTTTGCTTGAGGACAAGCAAAAGTTCAAGTGTGGGGGTATTTGATGTGTGTAAAATGCAACATATAAATTACATCAAATAAGGCATAAAACTAACCCTTTTTAAGTACTAATATTGGAAAAAAGAGTGTTTTTGTCTTCCTTTTGTATTTTCAGGATTAAATGAGCTCAAAAACACAAAAGAAGCAAAAAGACAGCAAATTCCAACATAAATACAAGGAAAGGAACATTAGTGGACTGCCCGACCCCTCAACGGCACCTTCCAAAGCAAGATAGAGAAGACAGAAGGCTGAACACGCCCTGTGCTCAGCCAGCACGGGGCCGTGCCCAAGAAGCAGCAGAAAAGACAAATCTATAGAAGCTTCTATTACCCACCACGGGCCGTGCCCAGCGGACACGGGGGCGTGTCGAAAGTACAGCAGGCGCATTTATTGTAATTGCGAATTACAATTAATGAGGAGAGAGAGTGTCAGACAGGCACGGGGCCGTGCCCAGCGGACACGGGGCCATGCCCAGCTCTCTGTTCAGCCTATAAATAGGAGTGCTTGGATTCATTTCAACTCATCCCTTGGCACACCACCTCTCTCACACTTCATCCACCACCCACCACCATCACAACACCATCATCCACCACCATCATCCATTGTCCATCGTAGAGTGTGTGAGTCGTCTCGGGATCCAAGATTGGTCGTAAGAGTTCTTGACAATCAAGGCCATGTTTGCCTAAGTCTCTTACATCACTTGGTGAAGACAAAGTGTCTAGTATAATACTTTTTATTTCTAATCTTTTGCACTTTTTATTTGGTTTTGTATTAATGACTTTAATAACTAGTTACTTATGTTGAAGGTGATCTTTCCTTATCGTTTGTCCGTGGTGTCTTGGCATTATTTTACTGTCTATATAAAATAAAGGATTTTCACCATTCATATCTCCACGGTCTATATGGAGGTATGTTGGCTACCTGGTCGGGGGTTAAGGGAACGGTTTGGTAAAGGTCTTGCCATTGTTCAGCGTTTAGAGGTCCTGCAATGGACCTGGGTCAAATTTAGTAGGACCTCCTTCAATACTTCACAGTATTGGATGGCGGGGGTCCAAACTCTTTGATCCCATCATAAGTTAACTACTATTAATACTATAACCCGGCTATTTAGGACTGTATCCCTGCTGACTCAGACTACTTAGCCGAGGGTAACGTCACCGCCAAAAGCGGGGCCTACCACAATACTGCATTAATAACTTAATTAATTATCTTCCAATAATCCACCCTTTTAGGATTGTATCCTTGCTGACTCAAACTACTGGGGTGAGGGTAACGTCACCTTCAAAAGAGGGGCCTACTACAATAACTAAGATAATCTCTTAATTATGTGCAAAAGTGCGGAAATAATCAAAGGTTATACTAGATACGAGTCGGAACCAAGTGATTCATCTTGTCTATCTGTTTTTATTTTTATTTTATTTTTCAGCATTTTAGTTAGTTTTTATTTTTCTTAGCTTAAAACATTTTTCTAAACTTTTATTTTGATTAGACGTTGAGGATAAACCGGTACTAAAAGCTCTTGTGTCCTTGGACGACCTCGGTATCTTACCAACGCTATACTACACTCAACGATGGGTGCACTTGCCCATATGTGTGTTTAGTGTTAGTGAAATATCGTGTTTTATAAATTTAAAACTTGGCTAAAATAAGTGTTAAAAAGGGCTTAAAATATACACCTAATATATATAACACTTTACCGCACATCAAACTTGTATCTTCCTCATCCCTACATAGTATAAGCTCAAGGAGATCTTGTAGATCTTCAATACTCAGGCCCAATGCTTGTTCCCTTGATATGTGCTTTACTTCTCCATTGGATCTGAATAGGGTCAATACATGGGTCTTTTGATCAGACATCCATTTTAGTATTTTTGAACCTAATGGGTTTCTTGGGAGAGGTTTATTTACAGATGAGTTGGGAGATTGTGGCCTTGTGAGAATTTGTTGATCAGTACTCTGTGCTTTTGCTGGTTCAGAGTTTTCAGCCTGATCATTACTCTGAGCTTTTGGTAGTTCAGAGTTTTCAGCATGATCAGTACTCAGAACTTTTGCTGCTTCAGAGTTTTCAGCTGACATTTGTTTGAAGGCCTTTTCTATGATTTCATTTGCTGCAGCTATGTCTTCTGCAATTTCTTGTTCAATCTGCTCTTGCCTTTTTCTTTGTTCTAGCTCAGTAACTGAAACATCTGCTGATGTGATCAGTGGTTCAGAAGTTTTGATCTGCTGTTTTGGCTTTTTGTAGTCAGGCTTCTTTGGAGTGTCAGAATCTGTCATCCTTCTTTTCTTAAGCCTTTCATAAGCCTCATCTGTAAACTGCTTTGTCCATTTTGCTATGGTTTTGGCAGTTCCCACCTTTGCATCCACCAACTCTTGTTTCTTCTGTTTGTATTCTGTGGTAAGTTTATCAATGGCCTTTTTGTATTTGCTCTAGTTTGGAGCTGACCTTTTCTTACCTGGATCATTCTTGATCTCCTCAATTCTGTTCACCTCACGTTTCAAAGCAATGAGTGGCCATTCACTGAATTGTTCTTCATTAGCTGGATAAAATTTTTCTTCATGATGAATGCAAGATAATCCTTTCTCATCTCCTTTTGTAGGGCAGCATCAGGTGGCAGATTTGACATATCTTTGTTGGTGCATCCGTCTGTCGCCTACGTCTTGTATCGAGTCTTGTGTAGAATAGGATAGAACAGAGCACGAAATCTAAGATATTGTATTTAGATGTGATTTCGCTCCAAATGACATCTTGTCATTTGGAGCGAAACCCCTTATGTTCTGATTCCGCTCATAGTGCTTATGTTCTGATTCCGCCCGTAGTGATTTATGTTCTGATTTTGCTCATAGTGATAAGTAGTGATTCCGCTCCTGATGGTGAGGTGTAGCTAGGAGCGAAATCAGGATCCCTATATAAAGGATCTCTTGGGGCGAAATCAGATAGAGTTCTAGGTGTTGTCTTCCGGTAAGCCACGAAGTGCTGCCGAAGTGTTGTCGTGTTTGTAATCAGCTTCCTGATCAATAGAAACAACAGATTAAAGTGAATACTCCCTGGATTGCACCGAAACACTTGTTTCCGCCTCTTTTTTTTGGTGAAAAGCTCTTCTAACCGACTCATTCGGATCCGAAATCGATCCTACAAGTGGTATCAGAGCTCAGGAAGAAGAGTTCTATACAATTCAGCTGCGATTTCTGTTTTTCTACACCTTCTTTTTTAAATTGAATATCATTTCATGGTCAGAATCGGTTCAGTTTTGCACATCTTGCTCGGAATCTTGTATTGACAAAACCTTAGAAGTTTCAAGTCCAAAATCGAACTAAATCTTGACAAAATCGTGATTCAGCTCGAAATTGATCGATGGTATGATGACATCAGCTTGATTTCGCTCGAAATTTAGTCTTGATTCCGCTCCAAATCGACTGTTAGCATTAATTTCGCTCCAAAGTTACCATATTTTGCTGATTCCGCTCCAAAGAGTCCTAAAAATCTAATTCCGCTCCAAAGTTTAAGTCAGATTCCGCTCCAAAACAGATTCCGCTCCAGATCAGTTTTGTTTGGTTGATTCCGTTCCCGGGTACTAAGTAACAGATTCGCTTGAAATCAGGGTTTAGTTACTGGTTGATTCCGCTCAAACTGAGTTGAGTCTAATTTCGCTCAGAACTGCTGTTAGTGATTCCGCTCAGAACTAGTATTCAGCTTCAAAGTTATTTGGAGATTTCACTTGAAGATTCATTTGAAATATATTCGGGATATTTCGCTTAAACAGAAGTTGATTAATTTAACTTGAAAGATTACATTTGCTACATCACTTGAAATTGAAAAATTGTGAACTCTTTAAGATTAAAGCAATGGATAACGAGTTCTCAATGCATTTGCTAGTCCTATCACCATTACTCAGAATGCTTTGCTTGAAAATGAAACCGGGACATCACAGAAACCACCTAAGCTCTTGGATATTGATGACTACAATGGTTGGTCCGAACGCTTTGGGAATTGGGTTGAAGCTTATCACTTGGATGCTTGGGAACACACTGAAGTTCCATATGAAAGACCCACAAGGAATGGTATTCAGTTAACAATCAGAGATATGAGTGCTGAGGAGAAAAAGAAGTATATAGATGAAAAATTGATGGTGAGTCTGCTTCAGCAAGCGATCAAAGAGGACATTTAGATTTTGCTTCAACATGATGGAAGTGCTTATTCAATCTGGACTGAATTGGAAGCAAAGTCTATAGGAAGTGATGATATGCTTAAAAACAAGATGTCACTCATAAAAAAAGAATTTGATTTATTCCGTGGTTTGAAATCTGAAAACACCAAGCAGATTATTGAAAGATATTGTAACTTGGTGAGAAATATGACGAAGCTAGGCATCAAAAAGGATACTGATGAGCTGATTGAGAAACTTGTAGATGCGTTACCACATGATACTTGGGGAACATTCCTGATGATGTTGAGAAACAATCGAAAAGAATATAAAAAATTAACACTGGGTGAGTTTATCAAACATCTGGAAGCTCAAGAAATGGAGCAGAGGAAGATCGCCAGGATGAAGAACTATGATGGAGAACAGGATATTGGTTTATATTTCAAGAGTGGTGTTAGTGAAAAGACAAATTTTTCTCCAAAGGTTGAAACTGCGTATAATGCAAAAGGTTCTTCTGAAAATACGTCTCAGGGATCAAGCATCACAACAGGATTCTCTTCATTTCCAACCTATGATCCACAGTTTTCTACGACAAAGAGTGGCAAAGTTCTTCAATGCAACATTGCCTTAAAGCTTGAGAATGATCAGAATTATACGGAGGAAGTTGCAAAAAGTCACATGTCTTTGTTGGTGACCGTGCTTGAATCCTATGGAGGTTTAGTTGCAGGGAGGATCAGAAATCCAATGCTCATGAAAGAGGATTACGATCAAATTAATGCAGAGGAAATGGAATTGATGGATATTAAATGGTGCATAGCAAGTGTGTTGAGACGGGCTGAAAAGTTCAAACAAATTACAGGCAGAGATGATTTTCGCGAGGCACATATTTCAACTTTAGGTTTTATTAAGTCTAAAGTTACATGTTTTCGTTGCAGGGAAAAGGGGTATTTCAAGAGAGAGTGCACAAATCGAGAAGCGAGTGGATCTCAAAACCCTTTTGGAAACAACGATTACTACAAAAAGGCGATTTATCATCAAGTCACACAACAGTCATATCAACAACAACAGGCACCACATCAGGCTCAAACTGCACATGGTAGAAAAGAAATTGAAGATTCAAAGAGAGCGTGTCTGGTTAATCAGGGCAAGGATGGCGGATTTAGCTGGGATAAATACATTCCAACAGAAAGTAAAGTGTGTTTGGCAGATCAAGATGATGAAAAATTGCCAGAAGGGTTCAGTTGGGATAATTTTTGCCCAGATAAAGAATTTATGGAAAAAGAGATGTCAAATGGTAAAGCCTTTATTGCTAATGCTTATGATGAGTATTGGGCTGCAAAATACAGAAAAGTCAGGGAAGCTGAAGAGGAAAAATGGAGAAAAATTGAAGAAGAGGAAGAAGAAGAAGAGAGATTAAAAGCTGAAGCTGAAGCCGAGAAGAAGAAAAGAGCTGAGTTTTTCCAAACAAAAAGAACAGTCAAAGATGTTCCAGAATTTGAAATCAAAGTTGATACTGAAGCAGTCAAAGTTCTTGAAAAGTGTTTGAATTGTGATTCTTTGATCATGCAAAACAACGAGTTGCTACACAACATAAAAAGATTGAAAGAATCTTATGATACTTTGAATAGAGAGATCAACAAGTACACCGATTCGAACAGTGAACAAGTCGTTGCATTGAATACACTCAAAGGAGCTCACATGAGACAGCTTGATGATGTCAACTACTACACAGAGAAGTGTGCTGAGCTGGAATTGAAGTTGGCAACACAAAGAATAGAAACAGAAAGAGTAAACAATTTATTGAAAAGTTACTCATGTTCTACTTTTGTTGTTGACAAGATATACCCGATTGTTGAAAGAATGAAGACGTTTGAGGAAGAGAAGACTTCGGAAGAAAAGAATTCCGAGACAAAAGAAGAGGATGAAGTAGAAATTTCTGGTAAGAAACCAAGTGTTGTCTACAATAGATGTTCGCCCCAGTCGAAAATGGATATTTGTCTCGAAATCCAAATTCCAAAAGAGTCAAAAAGGCAATTAACTTACAGTGGGAGTCAGGGTTGTCGGATAATTTGCCAGAAAATATTGATGTTACGTTCACATCGTCTGATACTGATCATGAGTCCGAGTTGATAAAAAGTGTGGTCGATCAGGTGTTAGACAAAGATGACATAGAGGAGTCAAAACCGGAGTCAAAATCCGAGTCAAAGTCTGGGTCCAACAAGTCAAAGTCAACAATCAAAAAGGACAAACGGGTTTATGATAAGGAATTTTTGCTATCAAAATCTAATTTGAATGACGAACCAGTCAAAGTAGCATATACTTTGAAAGATTCTGACAAATTATATTCTGATGAGATTTTTCCAATAAGAGGTGTTAAAACTGAAATGATTAAAAAGGTTTTCAAACTAACAGAAATCAACATTTCTGAAATAAAAGATATTAATCTTTCTGAAAATCCAAGACCTTACACCTCAAGAGTGCAACAAAGATTAAACAAGAAAAAGGGTTACAGTTCTGGTTCTGGTATTCATAAAAAACCAAACCATAACTGTAATTTCAAAAAGAAAGGATTAGGATTTAATCAACTGAAAAATCATAAAAATGAAAAAATTTATAAACCAAAAACTGTGTTTGTTTCAGGAAACTCTTTAGAAGCTGAGAAAGAGCAAGCATTCAGAAAGCAGACAAACCAAGAATTCCTTGCAAAGAAGCAATATGAGATGAAGAAAAGTGTTATTCAGAAGAAGACTGAGACAAGAACCTGTTTTTAGTGCAAAACTGCTGGTCATATTGCTAGAAATTGTCCGAAAACATTCAAACCAAAACAGGAAGTCTCTGGTAAAATGAAAGAAAAAGTTGTTGAGAAAACTGAACTAACAACCAGAAAATTTACAGGCTTTGAAAATTCAACCTTTGAGATTGGTGAATGTTCAAAGAATGTGGTTAAAGGAAAAGAAAATCTGAAAAATAAAAAATGGGTTGTTAAGGGTTCAGGAAACAGTTCTGGTGATGAATCTGATTCCACAAAATCAGAGGAGCCAAGTGTTAAAGAAAAGGTTGAGAAATCAGTTCCTAATGTGGATGATGTGAATTTTCCACCTCTGAGGGCTGAAAATTTTAAAAAGAAAGTTGGGAAAGTTGAAATTTCAAATCAATTTTATTCTGACAAGAAGAAATTTGATGTTGATAAGGCTTTCAACAGAAATGTGAAACACATTTTTGGAAAAATGGTTGATGGTAAGGTTAAAGGAGTTAAAGAATTTTATGCTTCCAAAATGAATGTTCACAAGTCTGTTGAAAGTAAAGATGAAGAAGAGGTTGATACACCTAAGGAAGGTCAGGCTTGGGTGGATATATTTTTCAAACAGTAAAAACCTGACTTGCCGGACCTCCCAAGTTGGTAATCGTGGAGCATGAATCGGCATCATTCATTGTTTATGAAAATTGTTTGTGTATAAGTGTGAATTGTCAGAACTCCCAGGTTGGTAAGTGTGGAGTAGGAATCAGCACCTTGAGAATTCAATCAACAAATGATGATTGGTTGAAATTGTTTGATATTTGTTTTTACAAGTGGTTAATCAAGATCATTAAGTTGAACTTGATTTAACTATCATTTAAAAGAGTTGGTAAACAATGTGATGAGTTTTCCCCAAACCTACAAATGGTAAAATCAACAAAACTAATTTTCCGGAAAAACCATTTTGATTAAAACAAACTTAAGTGTTTTAAGATCATAATGGGAAAATAGTTTGTTGTGAGGGGGAGTTCTGATTGTTTATGCCAAGTGGATGGCGAATTGAGGCAATTCGATATCAGTTGTCATGTTCTTGTACAGTTTTTTTAAATTTTCTTTAGATGTATTTGTATTTTAGGGGGAGTATATTTTCATAGAAAATTCAAAAACATTAGAAAATTTGAAAAAGCCAAAAACATGATAAAATGAAAAATGAGTTTTGTTGCATAAAAGAGGAAATGATAGTACATCAGTGGATTGTCACAACATGCTAAAGAAATGGAAAGTTAAAATGTGATAAACGGTCTCACTAAGGATGTGACGGTAGGCTTAGCTAGACTAGTAGATTTGCGATAACGATACAAACTTAAATGAAAAAGCCTAGTTCTAGTGGGAAACATGGTCGAAAGCATAGTACTTAGTTTTGTCCTTCTTGACTGTGTGCCTACTCAGTAATCGCTGATTGTCGAAAGAAATAAAACTGGTTAAGTTTGTGAACTTTCACAACTTTGCTGAAAAGTCACTGTGTTTGTGCATTTCATTTTGCAAAGATTTAAACTTGTTTTATTTCTTTATTTTGTTTAAGCATCGGACATCCTCTGCGTATACGTGAGTATCGACCTGGATGTTGTTGCCTAAACGTTCTGCTTTATTTTCTTTGGTGTTTCGTTTAAGCTTTGGACCTCCTCTGCGTATACGGAAGTAACGACCTGGTGGTTAAAGCCTAAACAACTTCAACTTGTTTTATTTTTCTTATTTTGTTTAAACATTGGACTTTCTCTGCGTATACGGAAGTATCGACCTGATTGTTAATGTTTAAACATTCTGTTTTGTTTTCGCACAAATCACAGTTGATAAAAGTTTAAAGGCATTTCTTGAGATAGTGTATTACATGATGAGGGGATATGGTGAGATCGTGGGGTCCATAAGAACTTAGTGCAAAATTAATATACCTTAATGTATCGGTAAGCATTTCGAAAGTTTTTAGATTGAGTTTAAGTGGAAAACAATATCGACAATCAATGTGAATCGTTTAGAGCTTAAAATGTTTAAAGCTTAACGGTGTTGGTGATTGATCTCATAAACTGATATGATCCTCTTGCACGAACTCACAAAAATATTGTTTGTAAATATTTCATTCTACTACATTTCTGTTTCTGTAAAAAATTCAAAAAGATTTTAATTATGTTTTAGCATAAAATTTTGAAAAATACAAAAAGATTTTCGACAACTGGTGTTGAAAAGCTGACTTTCAAAATTCCAAGTGCTAAACTTGATGAACAGGTTTGGGAGAGAGTATATGAAGAAATTTTTACAAGTGATTACAGAGATCAAATCATTTTGAAGATTTTCTGCAAATAGTTTCTAAATTTTAAAGAATTAATCTTTGAAGAAACTTATGTGTGTGGTAGAGAATTGCATATATGAAGATTGATCAAAGCCAGATTCCGATATCTGAGCAGATGGTGATTTCTAGACTGCGATCCCAGCTTAGTGAGAGGGGGAGTCTGAGGACATCAAGAGAGAGCTCAAAGCTAGATTGTGATTCTGGAAGAAAGAGAAAAGAGATTGATTGAGGATGCTTATAATGGAGAATACTTCAGAGAGAAGCTCGAAGACTGATAAAGACTGAAGGTTTGACAACCGAAGACTCGACACTGAAGACTCCGTCAACATCCGAGGGGGAGTTTGTTGGTGCATCCGTCTGTCGCCTACGTCTTGTATCGAGTCTTCTGTAGAATAGGATAGAACAGAGCACGGAATCTAAGATATTGTATTTAGATGTGATTCCGCTCCAAATGACATCTTGTCATTTGGAGCGAAACCCCTTATGTTCTGATTCCGCTCATAGTACTTATGTTCTGATTCTGCCCGTAGTGATTTATGTTCTGATTTCGCTCATAGTGATAAGTAGTGATTCCGCTCCTGATGGTGAGGTGTAGCTAGGAGCGAAATTAGGATCCCTATATAAAGGATCTCTTGGGGCGAAATCAGATAGAGTTCTAGGTGTTGTCTTCCGGTAAGCCACAAAGTGCTGCCGAAGTGTTGTAGTGTTTGTAATCAGCTTCCTGATCAATAGAAACAACAGATTAAAGTGAATACTCGCAGAATTGCACCGAAACACTTGTTTCCGCCTCTTGTTTTGGTGAAAAGCTCTTCTAACCGACTCGTTCGGATCCAAAATCCATCCTACAATCTTTGCTTAGCTCTCTTGCATAATCTTCCATTTGTTTGACCTTAGTGAGTAAAAATTCCATTCTTTCTGAAATGGCTTTGTCACCATGATCTTTGCATTCAACTCTGGCTATTATATCTGCTTGCCTGGCTTTGAGCTTTAGATATGCATCCATATTTTCTGGTTTCCTCAAGCCCGTGAGAGAAGGAAATTTTCTTTTTGAAGGATCATCTTCTGTATAGAATTGTCTCATCTCATCCTTTATAGCTTCCAATTCCAGTGGATAACTTGCAGCAGTGGATACAAGGTTAGCAGGGTTTATTGCTTTGACTAGAGTTGGCGGAGTGGATGGTTGTGGCTCGACAACATTGTAAGATGCGGAGGATAAAGGAATGGGTGCTGGTATATCATCATTACCCTCATGAGATTTCCTTTTCCTTGTGTAGAGCTTTTTGGGTGAAGGGGGTTTTGTTTGTGATGTGAGAATGGGTTGTATAGTGAGAGCAGTGGTAGATGGCTGGCAAACAGCTGTTGAAACAACTGATGTTTCAACCTCTGTTGTCATTACAACTACTGATGTGTCAGTAGATGTCTTCTGCTTTTCAGCAGGTGGTGATTTGGTGGGTGGTGATGTAGTTGAAGTGATGATTTTAGGTGGTAGTGGTAGGGTAATGGTTGTAGTGTGTCTTGGAGTGATGGTTTTAACAACTGCTGAAACTACTGATGTACCAACAGTTCTTGAGACAGCAAAAGTTACATCAGTTGTTTGGGTAGATGGTTTAGAAGCATGCTCTTCTTTTTCTGGTTCAACATGAAGGCCATCATCTATTCCCTTTTTCTTCCATTTCTTAATTTTCTCCCCCTTTTTGGCATTATTTGGGGGAAATTGATCAACGAAAAGAACATTGGAAGGAGCAGTGCCAGTGGTATTCAAAATGTGGGCCTTTATAGCCTTGATGTCTGCTTGGGTGTTTCTAAACCTTGATTCAATCATGTTTCTCAATTCTTGCACATATATTGCGTGTTGCTGATCTGCCATCTGTCTTTGTTTTTTGAGCTGGGGTTGAAATAAATTCCATAGCTCATTTGTAGCAGGTGCAGGTTGTGCAGATGCTTGAGCTGGAACAACAGTGGGTTGTGCATTTTGAGCTTTTAACAGCTGTTGCACCATATCCTTTATTTCAGCAACAGATGTTTCAAGGTTGTCAATTCTCCCCGTCAATTCCTGATATTGTAAATCATCATCCAATTTAATGGGATCATCTGATTCCCCACCATCAGTGGTTGTATCAATGTGTGACTTAGGACACGAAGCCCAAAAATATTCATTGATGCCCCTTGTTCTTGGTACTGGGGACTTTTTCCTTCAGCACTTGATAGCCTTTTAATGGTGCCAGTGGTCATTAGATACTCTCTGGTTGTTATCAGAGGTGCTATAGAAGGAATTGCCTTCAAGGAAGTCTTATAGATGTAACCACTGTAAACAAGTGGGTTCAACATTTGTAGTGGCTGCTTCACTTGAACGACTGACAGGAATTACTTGTAACTCCTGCAGTGTAACCTCCTCAGTTGTTGCTGGGATAACAGAGGTATAATCATCAGACCCAGTCACTTGTGGGAGTGTGCTCTCAGTGATAGGTGATTGAGAGGAACAGGTTTGTGTCTGAGCTATATCAACTGCATGCAACAAGGGTATTATGGATTATGGTAATGTGAGGGGTGAAGATATGGTTGTTGAAAGAGACATGTCCTTGGGATCAGGACTGAGGAAGATGGATCTAATTGAATCCAGAGCTTCATAATGTGGGTCCCTGTGATTACAACCTGATCCTTTTGTGAGGATGCAGGAGGAGTTTGAGGCAAAGGTGGAGATCTTTCTTCCATCTGCAGTGAGGAAGTAGCAGCAGTGGTTGTAGGTGACATTTGTGTTGTCACTGGCAGTGGCTCTGGGATCTCATCTTCCAGAGTTGCCTTTGTTTTGGTTTTGGGGGGCTTTCTGGATGTTTTCTTTTTGGTCTTTTTGGTAATGTCAGGTGTGGGTTTCAAAGCAGTGGTTGTGCTGCTATGATCACCTAGAGCAGTGGGCTCAGCAGCTGATACCTGAGGAGCAGTGGTAGCTGCTAAATTTTGCTCCGCACCTCTGCTTTTGTTTTTGAAGGTGTTAACATTCTAGTGAATGTTTCAGGTGTTAAACCTTTTATTTGAAAATAAGCACCTTGTTTGAGCAGATTTTCATTTTCCTTTCCAAATTTTTGTCTAAAATAGTAGCTTAGAAACCTTGGAAAAAGTAAAAATGATTTGCTATCAACATTTTTTACCAAGTCATCAAAGATCTCCTGTGAATAGTTATAATTTTCATTATGTAAAATAGCATAACCCAGACATTGGATCTTCAATGGTATTTCGTTAAAAGCAGTTGTTTTATTTGAAACACACATCAAAAGTGTATGGAATAAAAACCTATGTGCAGAAGGGAAGAGACCTTTTTGTAAGGTATCTCTTTTTGTTTGTTCTGCATACCCCCTTTTCAGAAAATCAGTTTTCAACTCGCTTTTAAGAAAAGAAGTTTTACCTTGCTGATCATCGAGTTTAAAGACTTCTGAGATGGATTGCGGAGTAATTTGAATCGTTTTACCCTGTATGGAAGAGTTGATGGCTATGACTTTCTCGCCTTGTTTGTCAAGGGTAGCATTTTTCCAAAACTCTCTCTGGGTTTGTTGATAGATTGGAGCATCTGCTGTTAGCAAAGTTTTGTACTTTGATGCAGACATGATGTCGATGATGGAATCGAAAGTGTTGGTGGTAGTGGGTTTTGTGAGTAGACCCAAGTAATTATGAGGAGATTTGTATGGGATTTCAATGGGTTCAGCGGCCATTTGAGTGACCTCTTTGGAAGATGAGGATGATTTTGATTTTGATTTCGTCATCTTGATGAAGAAGAACAAAGGATGATTTGGATGGAAGGTTGGAAACTGCTTTGAGAAGAGAATTTTTGAATTCAATTCGACAGAGTAAAAACCTGTTTGGAGTTTTGGTCAGGGTTTTCTTTAAGGAAAAACCTGTTACAAAGATCTGATGGCTAGAAACTGACCACGCGCCAACCTCTGATGAGAAGATGAATAATGGAGGACAGTTATTTTGGAGGACCGCTGATGAAGCAAGTATCTGTGGTTACAACGGTAACAATATGAGAGCAGTGGGTGATTTTTACTATCAGTGGATAAGACACTGATTTTGAGCATCAGTGCTTGTCAAGAAAATGAAAGATCAAGGGTTGACTTTCAACAATGGACAGTATTTAGGAAACAGATGTTTGAGCACAACTGTGGTTAGGGGTAAGGTAATGGTAAAGATTTGAAAGACTAGTATATCAGCAACTGTTAGTGTACCAGTGGATAAGCTTTTGACAAATATTTGAGCATCTGCTATTTTGATGAAAGGAATGATTTTGTCTTGTGAAATCACAATATCATGTCTAACATCTGTTGATGGTGATTCTGAAATATCTGCAAGATTGCTATCCTCAACAAAATACATTTTAGATGTAAATTGTCAAGTTCAAATATGTCAGCAGTTTTTACAGAAATTTTCATTCAAGGTTTTGCCAGATGTCAATTACAGGTTTTGAAGCTTTTATAGATTTATGACAGTGGTTTAGTACCTCAGATGATGGAGACTCCTTTTACTAAGGCTACTTATTTTGTGTCATATTATCTGAATTAGAACATGAGTAGCCAAGTATTTTAAGGTTTGTTAGCAATCAATCTTTTGATCAGTGTTAAAACAAACTTGAGTTTGACATGACCTTGACACTTGTACCAATTCCTTTTTGATCCATTTTCAAGGATAATATCACCAAAAATAAGGGTTCTATATCCTGACAGGTGTTTAAAACTTTTGCTATAAAAAACAAGTAAAAGTTCAAAATATATCATTCTTAGGAAAAATAGGGAATGATATATCCTGCTTTATTTGAGAAAAACCTTTTCAAGAAAAACAATTAAAGGTTTTTCTAAAAACATCATCAATAGGATCTGGTATATTTTCAAAAATGACTTGTTATAAGATCATGATCACGTCAATCTCAAATTTAGGAATATGGTCAGCAGTTGTAAATGCATTTTGACCACAGTTTGGAACCATTTCCTTGTCAGTTGATTGCAAAACTGAGGAGACATGTTCATATACGTTTGTTACTATGTGATGATTCTGCAAAACTTGTCTAGTCCTCTTTTTAAATTTTAATCACTGGTGATACTATTTTTACCTGAACTTCCTTGTACCAATGAATGCACACGGTTGCTTGATGACCATTGTCCGCCCTATTTTTGTACTCTTAAGTGTTTTATATTTATACTCTTTACTTCAAAAGTTTTGAGATAAACACACTTTTGAGTTTTTGTAATTTTCTTCTTCCCTTTTTACCCTTCCAATACATAAGTACTAAGATACTCACTGGGAGGTATTTATTGAAGGAATACATATTCCAGAATCATTTTGCAGCAATGTTTTGAGAGATTTGGTCATTTCTGCACATGCTTATGCCAAATTTCACATTACCCATGATCTGGACATTTTTTACTGCTGATTTTCTTAATGTATTCTTAACACAATTGATTTTGGTCCTTTTGAAGGATCCTCAACCTGTTTTTCAATACATAAGATCTAAATGACTAAAGTTTTAATTTCCCTCTTTTTATGTAAACAAAAACACTAATGTTTTTATGAACATAGGTTTTTGTTGACCTGAGGTTCACACCTTAGCAGCAAACATGATGGAAACAACAAAAACTTCATAACAACAATTGAAATCAATTTTCGTAAATAATTTTACCATAGTTATCAGACATATTTTCAGATCTGAAAACTGTAGGTGGTTTATGTATGACATCACTTGTTATGTGAAGTTTGTGTGTCCTATGACATCTTGGTTGTTTTACAGAGCTTTTGAGTAGTCATTTTGAACACGATTTCTCGTTACTCTGTTTTTCAACTAAATACAATCAACCTTAGTATCAATGATTTTTGAGCTGAACTGTTATGTCAAATTGACTGTTAGATCGAATTTGACTGTCCAGGCTCTGATACCAATTGTTAGGATCAGAGGCTCCTCATGATTGTGTTTGTTTGTATAATTTGAACAAATCAATAGAAATGAACAGAGTTTGAGTGCAGCGGAAATGAACAACAAACTTTGTAAACACAATCAAAGAAGAAAATAGTTTTGATAAATACATGTTTTTCATTAAGCCGAACGATTACAATACAAATCAAAAGATTACTAAGCATGCTTACAAACCAAACTCCCCCTCAGCCTGATACTCCATGGTTGATTGCACAAGATGAAAGGATTGGATCAGAGGAGAAGAACTCACTCAGTCCATCAAATGTAACAGTACAGGGTACTGTTCCATTTATAGACAATTCAAACCACTGAAGCATCTTAGCTGACGTCACCATGAAAGCGACATCTAATAACCTGACAACTTGTAACCACTGTTCCTATACAAACACTGCTAATCTTAACCACTGACTTTATACAAAACAAGTGACACACTAAACTACTGCTTTCTCCTTTCATCAGTGCTTTCCTCAAGGTTGATCAGTCCTTGAGTGGGCAGTCCTTTAGCATCAGTAGATTGAACCAGCAATGTTTGCTTCTTAACAGTCTTCAGGGCTTCATCAGCAGTTTGAAGGACAACAACTATTGTATACGGACAGTGGATAGAGGACATCAGATGTTATAACCACTTTCAAGGGGAAAGTTTAATGCAAACAGCTCCTTATTATGAATCCACTGTTGTGATCCGGTTTTGGCTCTTATTATCTGTTCCTTTAATAGGGTTCAATCCCAACAATCTCCCCCTGGAACATATAATGCCAAAACCCTTCATTATTCTGGATCTTTATTGTCTCATCAGAAGTTCGCTAACTTGTTCTTTAAACCGCAACTCAAAATTCATTGAACTTGTATCTTCCTCATCCCTACACAGTATAAGCTCAAGGAGATCTTGTAGATCTTCAACACTCAGGCCCAGTGCTTGTTCCCTTGATATGTGCTTTACTTCTCCATTGGATCTGAACAGGGTCAATACATGGGTCTTTTGATCAGACATCCATTTTAGTATTTTTGAACCTAATGGGTTTCTTGGGAGAGTGGTTTATTTACAGATGAGTTGGGAGATTGTGGCCTTGTGAGAATTTGTTGATCAATACTCTGTGCTTTTGCTGGTTCAGAGTTTTCAGCCTGATCATTACTCTGAGCTTTTGGTAGTTCAGAGTTTTCAGCATGATCAGTACTCTGAACTTTTGCTGCTTCAGAGTTTTTAGCTGACATTTGTTTGAAGGCCTTTTCTATGATTTCATTTGCTGTAGCCATGTCTTCTGCAGTTTCTTGTTCAATCTGCTCTTGCCTTTTTCTTTGTTCTAGCTCAGTAACCGAAACATCTGCTGATATGATCAGTGGTTCAGAAGTTTTGATCCGCTGTTTTGGCTTTTTGTAGTCAAGCTTCTTTGGAGTGTCAGAATCTGTCATCCTTCTTTTCTTAAGCCTTTCATAAGCCTCATCTGTAAACTGCTTTGTCCATTTTGCTATGGTTTTGGCAGTTCCCACCTTTGCATCCACCAACTCTTGTTTCTTCTGTTTGTATTCTGTGGTCAGTTTATCAATGGCCTTTTTGTATTTGCTCCAGTTTGGAGCTGACCTTTTCTTACCTGGATCATTCTTGATCTCCTCAATTCTGTTCACCTCACGTTTCAAAGCAATGAGTGGCCATTCACTGAATTGTTCTTCTTTAGCTGGATAAAATTTTTCTTTCATGATGAATGCAAGATAATCCGTTCTCATCTCCTTTTGTAGGATAACATCAGGTGGCAGATTTGACATATCTTTGCTTAGGTCTCTTGCATAATCTTCCATTTGTTTGACCTTAGTGAGTAAAAATTCCATTCTTTCTGAAATGGCTTTGTCACCTTGATCTTTGCATTCAACTCTGGCTATTATATCTGCTTACCTGGCTTTGAGCTTTAGATATGCATCCATATTTTCTGGTTTCCTCAAGCCCATGAGAGAAGGAAATTTTCTTTTTGAAGGATTATCTTCTGTATAGAATTGTCTCATCTCATCCTTTATAGCTTCCAATTCCAGTGGATAACTTGCAGCAGTGGATACAAGGTTAGCAGGGTTTATTGCTTTGACTAGAGTTGGCGGAGTGGATGGTTGTGGCTCGACAACATTGTAAGATGCAGAGGATAAAGGAATGGGTGCTGGTATATCATCATTACCCTCATGAGATTTCCTTTTCCTTGTGTAGAGCTTTTTGGGTGAAGGGGGTTTTGTTTGTGATGTGAGAATGGGTTGTATAGTGAGAGCAGTGGTAGATGGCTGGCAAACAGCTGTTGAAACAACTGATGTTTCAACCTCTGTTGTCATTACAACTACTGATGTGTCAGTAGATGTCTTCTGCTTTTCAGCAGGTGGTGATTTGGTGGGTGGTGATGTAGTTGAAGTGATGATTTTAGGTGGTAGTGGTAGGGCAGTGGTTGTAGTGTGTCTTGGAGTGATGGTTTTAACAACTGCTGAAACTACGGATGTACCAACAGTTGTTGAGACAGCAGGAGTTACATCAGTTGTTTGGGTAGATGGTTTAGAAGCATGCTCTTCTTTTTCTGGTTCAACATGAAGGCCATCATCTATTCCCTTTTTCTTCCATTTTTTAATTTTCTCCCCATTTTTGGCATTATCTGGGGGAAATTGATCAATGAAAAGAACATTGGAAGGAGCAGTGCCAGTGGTATTCAAAATGTGGGCCTTTATAGCCTTGATGTCTGCTTGGGGTTTCTAAACCTTGATTCAATCATGTTTCTCAGTTCTTGCACATATATTGCGTGTTGCTGATCTGCCATCTGTCTTTGTTTTTCGAGCAGGGGATGAAATAAATTCCATAGCTCATTTGTAGCAGGTGCAGGTTGTGCAGATGCTTGAGCTGGAACAACAGTGGGTTGTGCATTTTGAGCTTTTAACAGCTGTTGCACCATATCATTTATTTCAGCAACAGATGTTTCAAGGTTGTCAATTCTCCCCGTCAATTCCTGATATTGTAAATCATCACCCAATTTAATGGGATCATCTGATTCCCCACCATCAGTGGTTGTATCAATGTGTGACTTAGGACACGAAGCCCAAAAATCATTCATTGATGCCCCTTGTTCTTGGTACTGGGGACTTCTTCCTTCAGCACTTGATAGCCTTTTAATGGTGCCAGTGGTCATTACATACTCTCTGGTTGTTATCAGAGGTGCTATAGAAGGAATTGCCTTCAAGGAAGTCTTATAGATGTAACCACTGTCTAAATGTAAACCAGTGGGTTCAACATTTGTAGTGGCTGCTTCACTTGAACTACTGACAGGAATTACTTGTAACTCCTGCAGTGTAACCTCCTCAGTTGTTGCTGGGATAGCAAAGGTATAATCATCAGACCCAGTTACTTGTGGGAGTGTGCTCTCGGTGATAGGTGATTGAGAGGAACTGGTTTGTGTCTGAGCTATATCAGCTGCATGCAACAAGGGTATTATGGATTGTGGTAATGTGAGGGGTGAAGATATGGGTGTGGAAATAGACATGTCCTTGGGATCAGGACTAAGGAAGATGGATCCAATTGAATCCAGAGCTTCATAATGTGGGGTCCCTGTGATTACAACCTGATCCTTTTGTGAGGATGCAGGAGGAGTTTGAGGCAAAGGTGGAGATCTTTCTTCCATCTGCTGTGAGGAAGTAGCAGCTGTGGTTGTAGGTGACATTTGTGTTATCACTGGCAGTGGCTCTGGGATCTCATCTTCCAGAGTTGCCTTTGTTTTGGTTTTGGGGGGATTTCTGTATGTTTTCTTTTTGGTCTTTTTGGTAATGTCAGGTGTGTGTTTCAAAGCAGTGGTTGTGCTGCTATGATCACCTGGAGCAGTGGGCTCAGCAGCTGATACCTGAGGAGCAGTGGTAGCTGCTAAATTCTGCTCAGACACCTCTGCTTTTGTTTTTGAAGGTGTTAACATTCTAGTGAATGTTTCAGGTGTTAAACCTTTTATTTGAAAATAAGCACCTTGTTTGAGCATATTTTCATTTTCCTTTCCAAAATTTTGTCTAAAATAGTTGCTTAGAAACCTTGGAAAAAGTAAAAATGATTTGCTATCAACATTTTTTACCAAGTCATCAAAGATCTCCTGGGAATAGTTATAATTTTCATTATGTAAAATAGCATAACCCAGACATTGGATCTTCAATGTTATTTCGTTAAAAGCAGTTGTTTTATTTGAAACACACATCAAAAGTGTATGGAATAAAAACCTAGGTGCAGAAGGGAAGAGACCTTTTTGTAAGGTATCTCTTTTTGTTTGTTCTGTATACCCCCTTTGTTGAGTTTCGTTAAGGTTCCGATCTCGTGACCATCGTTAGGTTTGATTTGGTTTTACACTAAAACGTATTCCACTTTGTTAAACTATATGTTTAAAACTCTGGTCCATAAACCTACTATCAAACAAGATGTATAATCATCAGAAGACTTAGAATCAAGATGCTTGTTTAATCAAGACTATATGCTAACAAGGTAAGTCATTCTCTTTTTACCAAATTGTTTCCAAAACCCTAAATGTTTTCCGTTATATTACAGTGATTATGTCTTTGTTATCTTAAATTACTGACAGTACGTGAGGTTTTGTATACATTACTTATCTAGCGTCACTTTTAGGTGAACGGACCTAAATAGTGATATGACCACAGTCACAAATCCGGTCGAGTGACAACTGGGTCAGATAATTATAAGATAGAAACAATTGTAATCACTCTTAATACTGTAAATTATAACAAATGTGTTTTTGTACAAAAATGAATGAACTCACCAGTATTTCCTGCTGACCAAATGTTTTTAAAACGCGTTTCAGGTGATTACAGTAGATTGGAATAAGAGTGGTGATACGGCACCGGAAGGCTTAAAGAAGTGGCTTATTTTATCAATTAAATTAAATTAAGAAACGTTGTTTCATATATTCTGGTTTATCCCATATTAAAGCTACCTTTGTAAAACATGGGTTTATTCCCATCTGTTTAATAAATAAAATCCGGTGTTTCTAAACTCTGGTATTTTCCTAACTCACGGTCCTGATGAAACATTTCCGCTGCAATATTTTCAAAATAACCACCGGTACCACTTGACTGTTCACGGCTCCCGTCTAGGGTGTGGTCGGGGGTCGTGACATCTGTCTAGCTTGAAGAGAGGTTAGGGGTGAATGGTGGTCTGCATTTAGTTTAGAGAGATGTTAGGGATGAATGATTTTAAGAGAGAGGAGAGTTTTCAAATTTAAGAGAGAGAGATGAGATATGACAAAAAGTCTGGTGACTTTAAATGCAAGAGAGAGAGAGAGAGAGAGATGTGACATTTAGAGTAAATGACTAAAATACCACTTATTCTGATTGGTTGAGAGTGGTTCTCGCGGTTCTTACAACTGTGGATGATTTCTATTTTAGCGGCTCCCTATATATATATATATATATAGGGTTGGGATTTAGAGAAAACGGTGGAAAGTGTGAGTTCGGCGAGAACGCTTATGGATCGTCCGATAAAAACAATCTATGGACTAGATTGGCGCGGTGGTGTTTTCGTAAATAACATCAATTTTATTACGTGGACGCGCTTCATTAAGGGTAAAAAGGGTCTTTTGACTTATCCACACAAAACGCCATTTCATGAAATAAAACGCCAAAAACAAAAATCTCCACATTCTAAGTCAAAACACCATTAGATATAAAACGCCAAACTTAATCATAGTAAAATCTCGCCTAAAAAAACCGCCAAAGAAATTCTATATATACAACATCTCAGACCTTCAATTAAAAACACACACAAAAACCCAAACGCCATATTTAACATATCCCATACGCCTCCATCCAATTTATAACGTCAAAACATACAAAAACATTATTGAGGTTTGTTGTCAATAAAGTTTAGCTGTATGGGGTTGACAACATTGTCAGTTATCTTTCTTAACCGAGGATTAACAATGTTTTCCATCTCATACAACAAAACATTATTGATTTTAGCATGATCAAATTTTGAGGTTTAAAGGTGCTTTTACTTGGTGGCGTTCTATTTATCGGTAAAACGCCAAAAAAGTTAAAAATAATTCAAGATTGTTGGCTGAAGGGTCTAAACTCAATAACATTTTGCTGCATGAGATGGACAAATCTTCAAGAAAAAGATGATGATGTCAGACTTTATTCTTCCAAACGGCGACAAAAAAGCTACTTCAAAAAACAAAAAAAACAAAATGAATCATAAGAAAGTTGAACCAGCCAGTTAAGATGATTCAAAAAAGAAGAAAGAGACTGGTGAAAGTAAAGATTTGGAAGATCAATTGTTTATATATTCATTTTTTTTTTATTTTCTTTTTCAGTTGATTGTTATATAATAAAAACGCCATATATAATAAAAACGCCAAAACAGCCAAAATGCTTGTTTAAACGCTATCATGCCATAAAACGCCCCCAAAAACTCCCAAACTATAATAAAATTACTTTGAAAATGTATTATAAAAAACCCAAAAAATAAAAAAAATAAAAAGCAAACTTGAAAATGTAACTAGAAATAGTAATTATAAATCAATAAAAAATGAAGAGACGGAAAATTTATTATATTAGAATCTAAAACCCCAAACTTGAAAGACGGGACGTGTTACAGACTTCAGAGAAAAAAGCTTATAAAAACAATAATTACAAACAGTAACTGAAACAACGAATACTTTATTATAATAATGCACCGCCTAACCTACGCCGCCAAAAGAAATCCTATAAAATAATAACCCTCAGCAACTACCATTTAATCACACAAAAAAAACAAACGCCAAAAATACTACTAAATACCACTCATTGCAAAACGCCAAAAAATCAAAAAAATCAAAGATGGCTAATATGCTATCTTGGATATTCAGTATTGTTCTTCGTGAAGTTTCACTGAATAGATTGTTAGCTGAGAGGAGTAACTCAGAAAGTTTTTGGTGCATGAGATAAACAATTCTACAAGAAAAAGATACTGAAGACAATCGAATGTCATTTTGTGTTCTTTGTTCTTTGTTCTTGAATAAGGCTTGGATGGGGAAAAGAGATCAATGACACTGAAGAGTGCCATGATTATAAAGATAAAGATGACGATGAAGAAAAAGCGAGAAACCCACCCACACGTCATAGATCTATGTACCAAAACATCCACAACAAGCCACTTCAACAGACGAGCAGACAAAATAATCAAACCGATGGGTTTGTTAAGTTTTACATAAACACCATATATTTGGTGACAGTTCTTGTACTATTAAAGAAAAGAGAGACTGATGACAGTGAAGATTGTAAAGAGTGATCCGATTAGGAACTTTAATTTATTTTCTTCGCTTCTATTGTTTTTCCTGTAGCTGAAATATAATCTTACAATTGTAAAACGCCAAGTTACCACAAACGCCAAAATGTATATAAAAAATAATAGAACAATGGGCCATCTTGTTTAAAACGCCTTGAAAAAACGCCATTCACATAAATTCCTGACCACCCTGGGGTTCCAATGGCATATGATTTGAATAAACGCCATAAACGCCAAAATGTTAATACGATGAAACCATTAAACGCCATTAATTATTGAATTTGGTTAACGCCAAAAATCTTAAACCCCAAAAATTAAAGCAATATTGGGAAAAGCGGAACTAGAAAAGCAGAAGATGAAAGGACAAAAAAGCCCCTCCGCCCTTCTCTATGCCGCGTGACACGTGTTGGGCCATGATGCGTTCTCACCGTTCCCACACTTTTGAGCATTTTCTCCTGATCCCGTTATATATATATATATATATATATTAAGATATTTTTTTTGCAAAAACATTATTATTTGTTAATAATTATATATTTATATATAAAAATTAGTTTTAAATTTATTTTATAAAAAATTGATTTTAATATTTATATAAAATAAATAATAATGACAAGATAAATTACTTTTTATATAAAGTATAAATAAAACACAATTTTTTTCAAATAAAGTTATTGTAATATTCGGAATATTTTTATAATTATAACGGATGTTCTAAAACTACTCAAACTAAAAGGTATTTTTTATGTATATGTAAGTATGTTTTTATAAAAAAAATATTAGACAAATTTATATCGATAACAGAAACTGCTAAATTAATTTGACGTTTAAAAAAATCGTTAATAAACTCTAGACAAATTCTAAATATATAATAGGTAAATAATACAAATGCAATGTTAAAAATATATATGCAGTTTATATATTATAAATTTTCAACGTCTTTATGCATTGAGAATTGTACACAATGCATAGGTTTTTTTAAATGATATTACACAACTAACCCAAAATTATTTGATTTTTCACGTTTAACCCAAAAGTTTTCGTCTTTTGCAGTTTAACCTCACAAACTTTTTACCTTAAACTTTGGTCCGCTATGCTTTTCATATTTCACAAAATTTTTGTTTTACGCTTCGTTCTAGATTTTGCGAGTTAACACGACGCAACGTGCGTGTGTGGTTCAACGTTTTTACGTTTCGTTTTACGCTTGATTCAACGGTTTTACGTCGTCTATTTTTTTCTCGTTTGACAGGTTCGTCGCAATGCGCGGGTACTAAGTCGACTTAGTTATTATTTTCTATGTTTTACTTTACATCTAATTGCTGATGGTGGTGTAACATTGATACCATTTGACATAGTTTTACACCCCAATACTAGGCTAAATACTATTTAGGAAGAAATTAATAACACAAAAGATAAGAAAAGTATCCTATGTTGTTAAAATGACATCAGAATGTCGACATCCTGCCTATGGGATATTGCACAACATGCTATAAGAACTTTTGTTATTCATACTGTCACAATGCCTAATAACACGATAACACTATATTCTACCATTTTCTCAATCTTACAACTTATCAAAATCACAATGGTCTAGTTTCCCGATATGAATATTGACCTGGGTGACATGTCGAGCATCCTTTCTAAAACCCATATCGTCTTTGCCTGAGTTTGGCTTGAGAATCTTATTTTCGGTCATTGAGTTTACTGGTGTTTTGAAGTGAGGATTTACCTACCGCCAACATACACTATTTTTATAACGATCACCACCGCCACCACTGTCACCATCTCCGAACACACTTGTTATTATTTACTTTATAAAAATATTAAAATCAGATAATCGCTCTTAATACTATAAATTATAACAAATGTGTTTTTGTACAAAAATGAATGAACTAACCAGTATTTCCTGCTGACCAAATGTTTTTAAAACGCGTTTCAGGTGATTATAGTAGATTGGAATAAGAGTGGTGATACGGCACCAAAAGGCTTAAAGAAGTGGCTTATTTTATTAATTAAATTAAATTAAATTAAATTAAGAAACGTTGTTTCATATATTCGGTTTTATCCCATATTAAAGCTACCTTTGTAAAACATGGGTTTATTCCAATCTGTTAAATAAATAAAATCCGGTGTTTCTAAACTCTAGTATTTTCCTAACTCACGGTCCTGATGAAACATTTCCGCTGCAATATTTTCAAAATAACCACCGGTACCACTTGACTGTTCACGGCTCCCGTCTAGGGTGTGGTCGGGGGTCGTGACAAAGATGGTATTAGAGCCACTGGTTTAAGCAAATAGATGTTGTAATAATACCTAAGCTTAAACGAAAGAGTTAGGAAATTGTTATTAACTGGTAGTAACCAGGATAGTATTTAGACTTGAACTTAAGAAAGATGCCTTAATATAAGCTTCGAGATGAGCTAATTATTTGTATAGGTATAATGTGATGGGTATTAGTATGCCGTGAGGATGATGACTAGAACATTGCAAGTACGGTAAATAAGCGATAACACTTGGCCACTGTTATTTCTTATTTATTGGTACTACTTGGTTCTGGAATATGATTCGTCATGTGAATACTAATTTCTTGGCTTCTTGATGCAAGCCATAATAAAAGATGCACCATTAAAATCATGAATTTAGAAAATTATATTTATGGGAAATATAATGATAATTACCTCTCCGGCAAGACTGGGTATGGTGTGGCAAACTTTCCAGCTTATCCGGGTAAGATGGGGTTACCTCTCCGGCGAGACCCGGTAAGATGGGGTATATGATATGTTAAACAAGTGACAGATTCCCTAAATAGTATTATGACCTGATGTCTGACTTGTTTTTGGAAATATGAATCTTTTAAATACATTGACCTTATGAATGGTATGTATACTACAGTATGTGAAATATATATATATATATATCTAAAAGGAAATCCAAAAACCATAAGGATTGACAATTTAGCATAAATCACGAGCATGTGTGTCAATGATAATTCTAGAAATCTTTATCAGGAATCTCTAGTATACATCTATAATTCTGATATTGAAAACTATTCCATTTAATCATCCGTCTCGTAACTCGTGCGACAAGATGAACGATGTAAACCCTTTAAGTTGGGACGCCATCGAAAGTATAAGAATTTCCAATGCGTTACCTTAGATTATTGACGCATTAGGAAACCTGTAACTAAAAGTTGTGCTAGGCACAAAACTTCTAATAACCTACGCTAATGAGAGTAATTCTACTTTCTTTAAGAACTCTTGCGAAGATAAGAGTAACCACGACTAGATGCACTTACAAAGACTCTTTTCACCTATAATCCTACTAAGATTACCAGTAATAAAGGAATCGCTGCAACAATACATGGGCTTAAAGGACTAAAGTGTCCTAACCATTAGTATATACATCAAGAATGATGAAGTAATGTATGCTTCAAAAATTAGGCATTAAAATAGTAAGACCCGATCTTCGAAACACATGATCAAGGTATATGCCATGAAATGGAAAGAATGAAAAGAACTAATTGAAAGGAAATTATGTCTGCTTCATAAAAAGGAACAAATGGCAACGATGTTTCCTGAGGTAATTGCTAAATTAGATTGAAATTTGCAAGCCAACCGGAGAAGTGACCACAAGGAGACAAGACCGACCAACCAACAAAGTTCTTCTCTGGGATGAAAGCTGCGAGTTATGCATGGAAGTAAGACATAGCGTATATGGTCTCGGAGTTCATTAACACTAGAGGCATGGAACTGAAAGAAATTTTGGTAATATCGGTGTGACATTTGTGCCATTACGATCATCATATAATTACGAATCCAATGAAATATTGTGTTTCATTCTTGGGATTTGTACAATTACATATGACAAGTACACATATCAAATTTCGTATGATTCCGAACTCTCGAGAAGCTTTTCTGGAAGTTATACGCAAACTGTTACGTAAACGTAATCAGTTTAACGCGACATACACTATGGAATAGTGACATAATCTTAACATACCTTAAATAACCTTTACATAACTTTGAAATAAGTTTTGAAGGATTTGGTATGGCAAAAACAAGTTTATTCGATCATAGGGACTATTTGCGGCAAACTGCAAAAGTCTGCCGATTTGTATAGTAACGGACACTCCGTAATAAGATCATAAGCTAAACATACCTTAAATATCCCTAACATAGCTTAGAAATAAGTTTTGAGGGGTTCGGTGTGCAAAAATACGCTTATTTGATCACAGGGACTAAAAGCGTAAAAAAACTGCGAAAGTTTGCATTTACGCGCATATCTCGCGTTCTGACCATATCCAGACATCCAAAAAATTTTGTAATCACTAAAATATTTTATTTTAGTGATAGGAATGCAAAAATACCGTTCGTCGCGCAATTTGGATCGTTTTCGCGTTCGTTCGAGTTTCGTCGTAATTAACCGAAAAACGCGACCGTACGACCAAACAAACCAACATCCGTGATATTTTCAAGTATATTTCAAGTCCCCTATGCTTTAACATCCTTGTAGAGCCTCGAAAATGGGTTAAAAGGGGTTAAATGCGTTAAAAATGCACATAGAAGTGTGCAGGGACCTGTTCTGCCAATTCTGAAACTTTTGCCTATGCCCTCGCATCCGGCGACAGCATAAGGCCTTTGCCGTCATGTCTGGAAACGCCCTGATCTGGACAGAACTCTTGTTTTAGCTGCTGCACATGTATTTTTAAATCTAGTTTTCAATATTGTGGAAGTTATACGCAAAACTATTATACGCAAACTGTTACGTAAACGTAATCAGTTTAACGTGGCATACCCTCTGGAATAGTGACATAAGCTATTTGGTATGATTCCGAACTCTCGAGAAGCTTTTATGGAAGTTATACGCAAACTGTTACGTAAATGTAATCAGTTTAATGCGGCATACACTCTGGAATAGTGACATAAGCTTAACATACCTTAAATAACCTTTACATAACTTAGAAATAAGTTTTGAAGGATTTGGTATGGCAAAAACAAGTTTATTCGATCATAGGGACTATTTGCGTCAAACTGCAAAAGTCTGCCGATTCGTATAGTAACGGACACTCCGTAACAAGATCATAAGCTAAACATACCTTAAATATCCCTAACATAGCTTAGAAACATACCTCAAAAAACTGCAAAAGTTTGCATTTACGTGCATATCTCGCGTTCTGACCATATCCAGACATCCAAAAATTTTTGTAATCACTAAAATATTTTATTTTAGTGATAGGAATGCAAAAATACCGTTCGTCGCGCAATTTGGATCGTTTCCGCGTCCGTTCGAGTTTCGTCGTAATTAACCGAACAATGTGACCGTACGACCAAACGAACCGACATCCGTGATATTTTCAAGTATATTTCAACTCCCCTATGCTTTAACATCCTTGTAGAGCCTTGAAAATGGGTTAAAAATGCACATAGAAGTGTCTAGGGACCTGTTCTACCAATTCTGAAACTTTTGCCTATGCCCTCGCGTCCAGCGACAGCATAAGGCCTTTGCCATCGCGTCTGGAAACGCCCTGATCTGGACAGAACTCTTGTTTCAGCTGCTGCACATGTATTTTTAAATCTAGTTTTCAATATTGTGGGTGTTTTGAGTGATCTCCAAGTATGAAATCTGATCATGGACACATGTAATCATCCTATGCTTCCTTGGGTAATACACAATACATGTGGCATGATCTTGGAGCTTCACAACAACTATAAATACCCCTAAGTTCTGCCCATTTCTTTGCTCATTTCCTCATTCTCATCTCTTAACTCAAAGTTGGAGTTGCTTCCACTTGTGGATGCCTCACATCTGAGTTTTCTAGTTCATTTTCCAGCCTGAGAACATTTTGTAAGTGTTCTTTCATGGCTAGTTCATTTATTTCAGCAATTACAAGCTGAAAGTCAAACAATTTGACTACCGTTTGACTTTCGGTTTTGACCATGAATTGGTCAAGTCAAAGTTCAATCGAACTTTGCAACGTGATCGTAATCACGATGGTTATAATCCCTTGCAATTATACCTACTGATTACCATGTTGATTAGTCGAAGTGACGAGTCAAAGTTTCGGTCAAAATGCATGATTAAATGCATTTTGCGACGAAACTATTTTCGAGTATCAAAACACTTTGTTTTGATACCAATATGGTTTTCTAACTTAGTTAAACATGTTTTCACATGTTTAACTCGTCACTTTTAGTTTAGTGCTTATTTAGGGTCGTAAATCAAGCGGTCTCGACAACCGCTTAGATTTTCGAACCTGACCCGTTTGGTCCATCATTAGGATCCGGCCAAACATATTTTGTGAGCATAGTTGTATAGGAAATAACCTTCCGAGGTTATACCTTATGGTCACTTAGTTTAATTAGTTGTATGATAGGTAGGTTATATGCCATAGGAAAATGACCAAAATGCCCTTTTTGCGCATAATTTCAATTTAAGCATATGTAACCAAAATTTTGACACTTAGACTGATTATGCAACATACTTAAACATGTTTAGGCATATAACACTTGTCATAGGACTAGTTAGACCATCTAAACACGCATTTGCGCAAATGACACGTTAAAGTAGCGTAAACTACCTTAACGGGGTCATAAGCACTTAGGATAGGTTTCAAATGAGAATGTAGGCTTTGTTAAACCATATCATATGAGTTCCAACACTCATTTGGTTTACACGACCTCATTCTACCCGATCTCCCGATTTAGGCCTCGATTATTAACATAGTGATTCCATACTAGGTGCCACTTGATTTCCTTGATTTCCCGAGCTTTGTTAAGTCACTTAATCAAGGATACTTGCAATCTCAAGTGAGTACATAGTTCCCCTCTTCACTGCTTTCAATTGGTTTGGGGTGATTCATATGTGCTAAATGCTTTTAAAGTTTTTCATGAACAAATGCTATGGTTTTGATGCGTATGTAGCTTTATATATTTTTATTGATATTTTAAGCCCTTTTTAACACATTAGTCAAGTTTTAAATTTATAAAACACGATATTCTACTAACACTAAACACACATATGGGCAAGTGCACCCATCGTGAGCGTAGTATAGCGTTGGTAAGATACCGAGGTCGTCCAAGGACACAAGAGCTTTTAGTACCAGTTTATCCTTAACGTCTAATCAAATCAAAAGTTTAGAAAAGGTTTTAAACATAAAAATAAAAACTAAAAATGCTGAAAAATAAAATAAAATAAAAACAGATAAACAAGATGAATCACTTGGATCCGACTCGCCTTTAATGTAACCTTTGATCATTTAAGGACTTTTGCATTTTTTAAGAGATTATCTTAGTTATGGTAGTAGGCCCCTCTTTTGAAGGTGACGTTACCCTCAACCCTGTGGTTTGAGTCAGCAAGGATACAATCCCAAGTAGCCGGGTTAATGTATTAATAGTAGTTTACATATGAGGGGATCAAGCTATTCGCACCCCCGCCATCCAATACCAGTGGGTATTGAAGGAGGTCATAGTAAGCTTGACCCAGGTCCTTGCAGGATCTATACACTGAACAAGGCAAGAACCTTACCAAACCATTCCCTTAACCCCCGACCAGGTAGCCAACATGTCTCTATATAGACCGTAGAGATATGAATGGTGAAAATCTTTTAATTTATATAGACAGTAAAATAACGCCAAGACACCTTGGACAAATGATAAGGAAGTTTCACCTTCAACATAAGAAACTAGTTATTAAAGTCATTAATACAGAACCAAATAAAAATTGTGAAAAGATTAAAAATCAAAAGTATTACATTAAATGCTTGTCTTCACCAAGTGATGTAAGAGACTTAGTCAAACATGACATTTGATTGTTAAGAACTCTTACTATCAATCTTGGATCCCGAGACTACTACACACACTCTAAGGTGGATGATGGATGATGGTGGTGGATGTGGGTGTTGTAGTGGTGGTGGAGTGGTGGTGAAGTGGGAGAGAGGTGGTTTGCCAAGGGATGCCTTTGAAGTGAACCAAGCACCCCTATTTATAGCCTGCACAAAAGCCTGGACACGGCCCCATGTCCATTGGGCACGACCCCGTGTCCATCCTCTTTCTTCATTAATTGCAATTGTCTGTATTAGGCTCCACGCGCCCTCGTGTTCGCTGGGCACGACCCCGTGTGCAGAAGCGTATCCGTACTATCAAGATTTGCAAGATTCTGCGAATCTTAGAGTTTACCACGTCCCGTGTTGAGCTGGGCACGCCCCCGTGCTGGGAATAGAAGCTTCTATAGCTTTGTCTTTTCTGCAGGCACCTGGCCACGCCCCCGTGTTCGCTGGACACGGGGCCGTGGTCAGCCTTCTGTTTCTTTGTTTTTGCTTGGGAAAATGATGTTGAGGGGTCGGGCATGCCACGTTTATTCCTTTTCTTGTATTTATGTTAGTTTTTGCTGCATATTTGTTCCTTTTGTTCATTTAAGCTCAATTGGTCCTGAAAATACAAAAGGAAGACAAAAGCACACTTTTTCCAACATTAGTACTAAAAAAGGGTTAGTTTTATGCCCCATTTAATGTAATTTATATGTTGCATTTTACACACATCAGGTTTATATAAAATACGATGATTTCAATAATGTGAACGAACTTTTTGGGGCGTTAGTCGAAAGACATCCGAATGACATTCATTAACTATGATCAAGCCGACCAGTAGTATGTTATGGTACCATAGGATCTGACAAATCCCGTTATCGGACTATCCCTTTGGTGGGTAATGTGGGTAACGACAGAAACTGTTTTCTGATTACAAATCATCTGTTGGTTTGTTAGTCTTGTTAAAGAGGTCTTTCAGGGCCTAGTTAAAGATACCCCATGTCACACCCCAACCGAGGACGGAAACATCGGGGCACGACACTGAGCGAAACAGATTGTCCAGGAGTTTACATAACAACTATGGTTACCAATTATTTAAGCATCACGTCCCATACGATGACATAATAAGTAGCATAGTTATTACAGACAATTCATAGACAAATAGTTCTGTTTCGACAACTCAAATATAAATAGTTTGTTTATTTCTAGACTCTCTCCTACTTGATTCCACAAAAGCAATAGCACAACATCCTAATCATTTCAAACACCTGTCACATACGTTAAAATAGAGGTCAATACACATAGTGTAAAGAGCAGCATACAAGTTTAATAGTATAGTAGAGTTCGAAAGCGTTTACGCATAACCAGCATATAACATGTATAATGCGAAGCTAGTAGGTTATCGACAATGAAATATGCACAGACTAGACTGCGAGTTGTAGAATGCACAACACATATCACCACTGTGACATGTGAAGAGGTAACCTTAACAACCCCTGTCCACGACAGGTGCTGAGTCCAAACAAATAGTACTATCGTTGCTAAGGCGTCAGGCAACAATCACTGTGTTAACATAACATACAAGCATTCATCGAGTAACAAGTAACATGCAATAACGGTCAGCGTATAAATAGTGTTTGCGTTGTGTGTTCGATTGTGATTTAGAATATGTAACGTATGTAACACCCAAAAGTGCATAAAGCAAAAAGGGATCGAGTATACTCACAGCGATGGAGATGGATTGAAGGGAGCACTAGAGTGGTTAGCCTAAACAGTTAACGATAGCATAAGCGAAGAGCGGTACGTAAAACGGTGAAAAGTGACCAAGTGTCGAACGGTAGTCCGATCGGATGGCAATCTGATCGGATGGTCATTCGATTGGATGTCAATCCGTTCGGATGGTCATCCGATCGGATGGCCATTCGGTCGGATTGAAATTCGTTTGGTAAGGATGTGTTTGTGTATGATGGCTTTGAAGTTTTCGTTGAAGCATTTTGAAAACAGAGAAGTATCTCTACCTTTCAGGTCGATCGATCGAACGGTCGTTCGATCGGATAGCGATCAGATTGGCGAGGCTTCTCAGTTGAGAACAAGTTCACAGCAGGATGGCCACTCGATCGGATAGCAATCCAATTGGATGACAATCCGTTAGAACTAACTTATGCATTGGACATGTTGAAAATTGTTTAAGTGTTGAACCTCAAGTGCAATCCGATCGGATTGCGGTTCGATCGGATGGCAATCCGATCGGACGGAAATCCGTCCCGCGTTCTGATCGTTTCGCAACTTGAAGATTTGCTAAGTTTTGAAAAGTTTTTGCAGTTTGCTCGAGACGGCATCACAACGGGTCAAACAACGGAAACTCCATCAGACCCAGGCTATCCGATCGAACGGGAATCACCCCAATCCGATTAGTTAACTGTTCGTGACGGGTGGTTTCATGTTCAACCAGAAATCTGTTGCCTCGATGATAGGATTCAGATCTCAAATCGGCACATCACTAGAAATGAGTAGAAGGCATGAATGAGCTTCGATTCTATCGGTTTTGAGTGCATTGAGTGTAAAAGAGTTGAAAGAAAGTTGGATAAACATCTTTCAATCCTATTTAGCTTAAAAAAGTTTAGATCTATGCAAAATCGTTGGGAAATCATGTGGAAATCCTTCATATCTGAGTTGTTCTTGGTGGAATGAAGCCAAATCTTGAAGTTTATAAGAACTCCATGATGACGTCATCCTAAAACACCTCAAATCCGGTGATTTCATGGTTAAAAGTTGAGATTCAAAGAATGAAGAAGAAGGGTGTGTAGATCATAGAAGTACAAGATTTGAGTTGAAAACTTACAACAATCGCGAGAAATCGAGAGAAAGAAGGCTTGAGTGCTGCTGATCGAGTGAGGGAAATGTGACAGGAGGGTATTTATAGGGTTTCCAAAAAGGGAAAGTGCACTAGTATCGGATTGGCCACCGATCGGATGGCGGTTTGATCAGATGGAAATCCGATCGGATGGCACTCCGATCGGATGGCCACTCGATCGGTTGGCCATTCGATCCAAGTGTCCGGCGCGTTGAGTTTCGTTGTTTCGATTTGCATGTTGAGCGTTGCGATGCGATTCGAGTGAGCGATGCGATAGTATTACCCAATAGTCACACAAATAACCTAACTACTATATCTAACATACAATCACTATAAATAACTTGCGTTTAACGTTTGCGATTTGATTGCGATGCGATAGAATTGCGATTGCGATTAATCACCTCAACATAAACATAACATGCACAAGTAACACATAAAGGCACACACACGTAAAACAATATCCAGAACACATAATTCGAGTTGCGAATGCGATAGCGATGCGATTAGCGTTAAGTCGATTAGCGATTAATCCTCGATTATTAATAGATACTCCACATAATACAAACTAAGCGATTAAATAAAGAGGTTCGATTACAAGTCATTAACGTACAATCAATAGTTAAGCAAGGAGTGACAGATCGCAATTAGCAATCTTTTCTTCCTTTGACTTTGACTTTGACTTGTACTTTGACCTTCCAAAAAGCGGGTTGTTACAGCCTCTCCTACTTTAGGAAATTTCGTCCCGAAATTTAAGAAGTAGGCGTAACAAACAGTTGCGAGTACTTCGCCTTCATGTCACTTTTGAGTTCCCAGGTGAACCCGGCGCCGCGTTTGCCTTCCCAGTGAACTTTCACAATGGGAATGCGTGAGTGTCTGAGCACCTTGGTTTCTCGTCCCATGATCTCGACAGGCTTTTCCACGATGTGTAATGTTTCGTCCACTTGTAAATCCTCAAGAGGGACATGTAGTTCCTGGTCGGCTAAGCACTTTCTGAGGTTCGAAACGTGGAAAGTCGGGTGGACATTACTAAGTTCCTCCGGTAATTCGAGTCTGTAGGCCACTTTTCCAATCCTTTCCAGAATTTTAAAGGGTCCAACATATCGAGCCGCGAGCTTTCCTTTCTTGCCGAATCTGATCACTCCCTTCCAAGGTGCAACCTTTAGGAGTATGTGATCACCAACGTCAAATTCAAGGGGCTTGCGGTGTCTATCAGCGTAACTTTTCTGTCGGCTCCGAGCTTTCAATAGATTGTCTCGTATTTGGAGGATTTTGTCAGTCGTTTCTTGCAACAGCTCAGGACCGGTAATTTGCGCGTCTCCGATCTCGTGCCATACAATAGGAGATCGACATTTCCTTCCATATAAAGCCTCAAATGGTGCCATTTGTATGCTAGAATGATAACTGTTATTGTATGAGAATTCGACCAAAGGTAAGTGCGAGTCCCAATTACCACCGAAATCTATGACACACGAGCGAAGCATGTCTTCAAGGGTACGAATCGTTCTTTCAGTCTGACCGTCAGTTTGGGGATGGAAAGCGGTACTTAGATTAAGAGTAGTACCGATAGCAGATTGAAACGTTTCCCAAAGACGCGAGGTAAACCGACCATCGCGGTCAGAGATGATGTCGCAAGGCGTCCCGTGTCGACAAATGATCTCATCGGTGTAGATTCGGGGTAATTTTTCTACCTTAAAGTCTTCTGTTAGTCCCGAAAAACCCATGACATCACTCAACGGTTCGATCGAATGCGGAAAGTAAGATCAAACCGACAAGAACAAAAAAAAAATATTTTACTAAAGAACTCAGTGCCGCTGCTTAGATCACACACAGTCTCGAAGACTGTCTGGTACGATCTCCGAGAACCTTGCACACAATCTCTAGGATTATCTGGTACAAGGTTCTCTATTGGGGCTACATGATGACACAAATGAGAGCTCTTCTACTAACAATCTAAATAAGACTATTTATAGGAGCCTCTACCCCATTGGCCCACATGGCCTAGCCCAAGCCCAAGACATAATTTAAAACCAAATAAACATAAATAAACGTAATAAAGATAAGCGTAAAACTCTGGACCTAACAATCTTTCCCTAGTTTTATGCTCTCTTTATTACGGTTTAGATAATCTCCAATCTTGGGTCTTCTCCTTTAGCGGCCCAGCAGTGAACGAGCCCATCAACGTATCTCGGATGAAATAAAGTATGATATCGGATTGAAATTTCAAATTTGATTCACTAACAAGAACACACGGATTCAAGTGATCCGTCTGGTATTCAAGTCGCGCAAAAACACAAGTTTGCACTAGAACCAATAATAACTCCATAGAAACTTAACCCATACCTCTTTCTAGTGTGTCCTTATTTTATTGGCCCATCTTCCATAAACCTTTCGGTCCAAGCAAAAAACTGATTCAAATATGCTTCAAAAATTTTACCACTGTAATTGGTCCGCAAATAATCGTTTAAGACCCGGCCCAATATTCCAATTCAATCTTTAAATCAAACATGTGATGCTGATTAAAAAACTGCGTGGCCAGTAATTCAATGGAGCCCAATCCATTAAAGACCCAATAAACACTAATCATCAATTCGTAATGGACAAGTCCAGCCAACATACCTTGGATGCCTAATCCAGTGAGGCCCATAAAACAATGCACCTGGGCTCCTGCTCAAAATAAAGTCATCAATTTTAGAATCTTCCAGCTCCATGTCAGGTCTCGCACACTGTGCATAAAATTCCTGTTTATCTTTGACCATTGATCATACATTCCCATCTAACGGCTCACACTTGTTAGGGTTTTTAACATTCTTGAAATGACATCATGTGTAGCCGCCATATAATATTCCCCTGACGTCAGCAATATGAAACCCATCTTCATCTGAGAACCGTAAACCTGCAACATTCACCGTTGTTCTTATCCGGCGTCCAAAACTAACCCGCAACCTTCTCGTTCTTCAACTCCGATCATCTCAAACCTTCTCCGTTCCGTTCCGTACCAACACCATCAACACCATCTTCTCCATATCCGTACATCGTTTATCTTCCACTGCTCCGTCTCTTTTACCCAGTTCACCGGAGACCACCTCTCATAGCAGCAACCCACATAATTGTCACCATCATGAGCCATACGCCACCACTATCAGTCGCCGGAGTCTCACAAACGCACGAACCAGCCGCCACAACTCTTTCAATCCAACCTTTAACCACCGTGCATTTCACCGGAACCACCATGTGTACTAGCCGCCATCTTTTCCGATCAGCTGTCGTCAAAGCGACACCATCTTCAACGGCGACCGAAAATGTACCAGATCTTAAAGTTTTTCTAGTCTGTTGACGAATATCGGATCTTGTTAGCCAGAGATCTCTCCTTTGACGCACATACTCCCCGAAACTGTGAAAAACAACTTCTTGTTCTTCGAGTGATATCAAAACCGAGCCTTTGAAAGATTTCAATGGCTCTGATACCACTTGTTAGTCCCGAAAAACCCATGACATCACTCAACGGTTCGATCGAATGCAGAAAGTAAGATCAAACAGACAAGAACAAAAAGAAATATTTTACTAAAGAACTTAGTGCCGCTGCTTAGATCACACACAGTCTCGAAGACTGTCTGGTACGATCTCCGAGAACCTTGCACACAATCTCTAGGATTGTCTGGTACAAGGTTCTCTATTGGGGCTACATGATGACACAAATGAGAGCTCTTCTACTAACAATCTAAATAAGACTATTTATAGGAGCCTCTACCCCATTGGCCCACATGGCCTAGCCCAAGCCCAAGACATAATTTAAAACCAAATAAACATAAATAAACGTAATAAAGATAAGCGTAAAACTCTGGACCTAACATCTTCTCGTATCGGTAGGAAATGGGCTGATTTAGTTAAATGGTCAACTACAACCCAGATGATGTCGTGACCTGAATGTGTACGCGGAAGTTTTGTTATGAAGTCCATAGCTATGCTCTCACATTTCCACATCAGGATTTTGGGTTGAACGAGCAAGCCAGAGGGTCTTTGATGCTTAGCCTTAACCTTGGAACAGGTCAAGCATTTCGAAACATTGAGGGCGATATCCTTTTTCATGCCCGGCCACCAGTACTTGTAGAGCATGTCTTGGTACATTTTGTCTGCACCGGGATGAATAGAATACCGAGATTTGTGGGCTTCGTCCACCAGAAGTTGTCGTAAATTGGTGCACTTGGGAACCCAAATTCGATCCAAATAATGAAAGATACCATTCGATTTATTCTCGAGTTAGGCGCCATCGTTTAGAATCCTTTCCTTCTTCAAAGTTCGCTCTGTAAAACAAGCATGCTGCGCGTCACGGATAAGAGTTTCGAGATGATGCTGGGCTTGGATATTACGAATGCTATGCAAATAGCTTCGTCGGATGAGAGCATCGGCAACGACGTTTGCTTTGCCTGGATGGTAACGGATCTCACAGTCGTAATCGCTGAGGAGTTCCACCCACCGGCGTTGACGCATATTCAGTTCCTGTCGCAACCCCCGTCCCCCTATTTAAACACAGGAACGGGCGGCCGCGAGCTAGTTTCGGTGGTATCGTGTATTATCTAATTTTGGCAGCGGAATTTTCATCAGGATCGTAGTTAGGAAATATTTATCAGAGTAAAATACCACATTTTCATAATATTAAACACATGGGATAAAACCCAAGTTTGTAGTACACACATTTTTCATAGGAATAAATCCTATTTTATTTAATAAAAACATCTATTTTATTTTTGGTAACTTTATTGCCACTTTTCCAAGCCTTCAGTGCTGTCCAGCTGACTTCTATTTGGCTTTCACATTTTGTTACCTGAAATGCGTTTAAAAGCATTTTGTCAGTGGGAAATACTGGTGAGTGAATCCTAGTTTAATTAAGTTTAAATAAAATCCATTGCACATTATTGAGGGCGGTCTCGCAATTACATTTGTTTCCAAGTCATATCAATTACCACCCATGGTACTGTCAGACCCGACTTGTGGAAATGTTACCCCTCCAGTAACAAATTTTGTATACAAAACCCCAACATACTGATGATAATTGTATCCTTACAAATACTCAATAATTGCTTAATATATAATTAATTGTGTGAAGTTTTGTAAAAACTGTTTACAAAAAGGAGATTACTCACATTGCTGTCTTAGATTATCCTTTAGGGTTTCCTGGTAACAATCTATAATTTACACAAATGCACACGTGTTAGTATAATAGCCCATTTTAACATTAGTAATACCCTCCCCGAGACGGCATTCCAACGACTACGTCGGGTAGAACCACGACAGCCATTACGGAACCCTAGATCAATTGGGCAGAGTATCTAATACGTATCCAGGGGTTATGATACTTACAACGAAGCAGAACTTCGTTATTTAGGGGGTATTATACCCGAAATTATGCCTACACTTTCAGAAATTCGAGATTTGAGAAAGAAATGAACGAGCAGACTGAAGATCCGATGCCCTCTACTTATAGGGCTTGTTTTCGACTTTTATGCGGCCCGCGTAAGGTATAGCAAGGGGCTACGCGGCCCGCGTCAAAGATGGTCAACGACGTAGCTTTTCCGGGTCAGCATGTAGGGTTGACGGGTGTTGGGCCACGTGGCGGCCCAGGGTTTCACCAGCTTTAACCTTGTCGCGGCCCGCGTAAGGTTTAAGGTGTGGCTTACGCGGCCCGCCTCAAACCCAAAAATTAAATTTTTAATAATATTCAAAGTATTCGGGGTCCGTTTTCGCATATGGGGTGTATTTTAGGACATATAGGGGTAATTTAAAATATATTAGGGTGTCGGAAAAATATTCAGAAGGGTGTCGGTTTATTTAGAGTTGTTATATCCTCCTCACCTTATTTTAGAGCTCGTCCTCGAGATCTACTGGAACAAGTGTGGATATTTCCTTTGCATTTCCGATTCAAGCTCCCATGTGTACTCAGGTCCTCTTTTGGAGTCCACTTTACTTTGACCATAACTAATCTCTTGTGCTTTAGGTTCTTGACTTTCCTATCTTCAATCTGTAGAGGTCTTTCTACAAACTTGAGTTGTTCATTTACCTCTATATCCTTAAGAGGTATCATCAGTGATTCATCAGCTAAGCATTTCTTAAGATTTGTTATATGAAATACATCATGTATCCCTGCCATTTCCTCTGGCAGTTGTAGCTGATATGTGACAACCCTCATAAATCCAGGTATCCGTACAATTAATTAATATTAATTAATGCTTAATGACTGTGCTGGATTATACATAACTGCTTCTGATTACTACATCATACTTACATGTGCATCACATAGTACATAATGTCACCTTATTATCACATGCAAACTTTATTGACATACATGATGCATAAAGCACGGTTAGCACAGTTAACAGATAGAACGGGAATATGCTGACGGGGTTAAGTGCCGGAAAGTGCCTAAAACCTACACAAAGTGCATAATTCTGCGTTTTCAGCAAAATTCAGCTTTTTTAACAAGCTAGTTACATGCATAAATTTGACTAAATGGTCCTGAATGCTTTCCTAAGTGTCGGGAATTAAAAGCGTCACGAAAGGTAACATAAGGATTATTAAACGGTATAGTTTGACACTTTAACGAACCGGTATCTAACCGAACAACCGGACACTACCCGAAACACCAAAATTATACTAGAAACATTGTTTAATTATTTCTGAGCCAGTCATGATCACCGAACACTTTAACACCCAATAAAATATCTAGAAACTAACTTAACTAACTATACACTTGATTTTGAACTAGTAAGTAATCAACTAGTTACAAGTTACACTTAGACCCCCCCCCCCATGCTATAATCGGCCATACCACCACCATACCTCAAAGATTTGATTTCTTTTTTTTATTGGATCATGCTTACTCTTGTTGCCAAAATATTTAGAGTGAAGGTTATAAGTATGGCATGAGATCTCTAAAGATCATCATACTTCACACACTAACACACACCCACCTTTATTCTACTCTCTCCCTCTCCTCTCGGCCGAGCATAGTGCCGCCACCACCACCACCTTACATCCATCATCCACTCATTCCATATACTCTCAAGGGTGTAAGAAGGTGTCTTATGAAGCTTGGTGCTCTTGAATCTTGAAGAACCTCCATCAATTGCTTTTATCCATCACTTTTGTCATCTTCTTCATCAAGTGTTCTTCCCTAGCTTAGAGCTAGTAGTAAGACTCACACAACTCTTTAATACTTCTAATTTTAGTTGGTTAAAAGATGTATTATGTTGTAAATCACAAGAACACTAAAAGAACATAATCTTGAATCATGAACATAAAGCTTACATATGATGAAATCTTGATGAAATAATGTTGTTTAAGTATATGTATGATACTTGTTGTTGTTACTTGAGATTATGATGTTGATCATCATAAGGAGCTTGCTAGATTGTGATTAAACACATGATCTAGCAAGTTAGAGGATGAATATGTGTTAACACAAGAAGATCATCCTCATATATAAGCATGAACTTGAATAAAAAGATGATTTCTTGAAAAATGATAATCAAGTGAGTTGGTAAACTTAGAGATCTAAGATTTATGAATGATTTTTCTAAAAGAATCGAGTTCAAAATATGATTTTTAGAAGATCTTGGTTCTTACTTAAACTTACACTATTTTTGGTGATAAAATAAGTGTAGAAACACTAGAGAAGCAAGAAGATGAATGATTTTTCTAAAAGAATCGAGTTCAAAATATGATTTTTAGAACATCTTGGTTCTTACTTAAACTTACACTATTTTTGGTGATAAAATAAGTGTAGAAACACTAGAGAAGCAAGAAGATTTAATAAAGGAACGTTTTTGTAAAACATGTTTACAAGTTGTAAACATCCAAATCTTTCAAGAATGGGATTTTTAAAGAAGTAAACACACTTTAAGGGGTAACTAAACCTACTAAAAACACTACCAAGTTACTACAAGTTTTTGTGAAGGATCAAGTTCATGTTGTTATGTAAATTGTATAGTTTTTGCACTTGGTAAGTGTAAGATTGTTTAAGGATTGATTGTTGATTGTTTGGGATAAATTTTGAAAAGAAAATGATATGCTTTGATAGCATGGACACATCCATTTTTAGGGGAAACTATGGCAAAATTTTCTAAAAATATAAACACTTAGAAAAATATTTTCTAACAAGTATTTACAAGTGTATTTTGATCATAAGTTTTCAATATAAACTTTGCCATAATTTTTGTAACAAAAATACAAATATTGGAGGTTGGTTTTTATAAATAAAAATGGGTAAATATATATTTAGAATATATATACATATTAAGACACTTGTGTGATTATTTGTATACTTGGTGAAATAGTTATATTATTTTAGGGTAAAATAATATAACTTAACAAGGTACCATGAAATTTACTATCCAAAATAATACCAAGAATATCAAGGGATAAATATATAAGTTACACACACAATATTGTGGAACCGAGCGATAGAACGTAACTTACAAAATATTCCGGAAAATACCGTTACATATATATTTTTGGTAAATATTATTTTGGACACAAGAAATGAAAATATGATTTTTGTAAATATTACAAAGTTGTATCCTAATTTTTGACAAGGATAAAATATATTATTTTGGGAGTAAAAATATATTTTCTTAGTTTATATAGAAGATATATGATTTTTGGGAAAATATATATTTTCTGGACAGTACATTATTTTTGGACAAAATAAGTTAAATATATTTTCTAAAGTGAGACTTGAAAATATATTATTTTGGGATTACAAATACATTAATACGAAAACACATGTATGAGAATACCCCCCATCCTTTGGAAGGAATTACGAAAATAAAATACTTGAGAAGTATTGTTACAAAATGTGGTTTAAACAATTATTACAAAACTAAATATAATTTGAGGTTAAAATAATTATTATTTTAACAAGTAATTATAACTTGGAATAATATTGAGAACATAAGAAATGTAACTAAAAAATGTAAGTACTAAGCAAAGGCACGACCCGTTCGTCTAATAGACGTTAGTACAGTGTAGGTTGTCGTGTTTGCTGAGGAGATTTGAGTGCCAGTACTGAAGACGTAATACAGTGAGTTCATGTCCCCATTTTCTTTAAACTGTTTTGTTTATTTACTTCGGGGGTGAAATACATGTTACAAAAGGATTACTTACAATACAATTGGTATGGTTAGCCTAGGAAAGAACCATAGATCATGTGAATGGGTAGGCGTATACTTGAGGCCATCAATCCTCTTGTAGGACCGTGGGGCATGAGTGATAGATCTATTTGGGTGTAGCGAGCCCACACCCATGAGGCCAGGGTGGCCCATAGTGGTGACTATGTCTTCCTGCCGGAAGCCCGGTGCAACTTTGCTAGGTTTGAGTCTTCCTACACCGTCACACATATCAGTGGCCTTGCAAACCATTGGTGATCTTTTCCTAGTTGGCTATCATACCGGGACTTTCATACATACATTGAATACAAAGGTTTTACACATACTCACGAACACATGAACTCGCTCAACTTTTGTTGATATTTTTAAACTACATGTATTTCAGGGAACGAAGTGGATCTGGCAGGTGTGTGCATGTTTTCAAGCTGCGTTTAAATAAAAGATGTCATCCGTGGTCGTAGAGTTTAGAAGATGTGTCCTATTCCTGGACGGGATACATGTTTCTAAACCCGGTTATATTTAAGATCTTTTGTCGAGTCTTGATGAACTCATTTGAACATGTTGTGGTTTATAACTTAAGTTTGGTGTCAACTTTTCAAACAAGTATGTTGTGGTACTTTTAAACTTAACTTTTATGGATGAATATCTTTTGGTTTTTATCATCTAGCATTGTTATGATTGAATGCTATGGTATTAAGAAGTCACACCAATAACCACGCTTCCGCAAAAGTCAGGGTGTAACAGCTTGGTATCAGAGCTTCGATCGTAGCGAACTAGGATTCTTTCTCGAGTCTAGACTACGATCATTAGGGCTCTCACGAAAATGCTTTCACAAACATGTTTTCATTGCATACACAAAATGTCCAGATCCAGGAAACAAACATTTTTACAAATAAAAGACACAAAATACATTTCAAAGAATTCGATTATATTTCAGTCTGAGAGACTAGCTGGGTAGTGCAGTCTGAGAGACTGGGGAGTTAGTCTGAGAGACTAGCTGGGTAATTTAGTCTGAGAGACTGGGGAGTTGGTCTGAGAGACTAACTGGGTAGTTCAGTCTGAGAGACTGGGTAGTCTGAGAGACTAGTTGGGGCAGTCTGAGAGACTGGGAGGTTTAGCCTGAGAGGCTGGGTAGTTCAGTTTGAGAAACTAGGAGGTCTAGTCTGAGAGACTAAGTAGTTCAGTCTGAGAGGCTGGGTGGGATAGTCTTGGGAAGACTAGGATGCATACATGCTTACATTGTTATTACTTACATGCTTATTTGATGATTGTTGATACATGTGCATATGTTGTGATTGCTTTATTACAGACACCATGTCCTCTTCTGATAGCGGAGTATCAGATACCATAGACCCTATGGCCATAGTTTCAGATGACGAGATGGCCATAGACCTGGAGGTTTTTACCTTTGACACTACGAGTAGCGATGAGGATGACTTCCAGCCGTTTGCTTTACTAGATTTTGGAGATGATATACCGCTAGCTGATGGTCTTCCTGGCGAGGATCAACCTCTGGTTCAGATCCCGGCTCCTTTTCCTCTTGCTGCATTTCCTCTTGAGGATCTGCCTCTTGACGTTATGTCTGACGACGACATCGATCTTTTTATTGAGGGTCCCCCTGAGGGTACCCAGGATGATGGAGCTCCAGTCGATGATGCTGTTGTCGATCCACTTGTTGAGATTCCAGTTGGTGATGTTGTTGCTGTTCCACATGATGAGATTCCTGTTGTCGAGGCTTCTTCTGACCATTCTGGCCATGATTCATTCGAGTCTGTGTCATCTACTACATTGCACGCACTGGGATTACAGCGATATCCCACCGATACTGATTCTGACACGGCTATGTCTGCCGCACCTGTTCCTCCACAAGACTTCAAGTTTGATGATGAGTTTGATCCTGTCTTTCCTCACGACTTTGACCCCGATCATGAGATTGAGTTTGTCCCCGATGAGCTGCCTTTTGAGGCACCTATCATTCCTGACGATCAACTCTTTGATATACTTGCTGATCTTGAGCTTGCTCCAGCTGACCCTGAGCCTATGATTGCACCTGAGCCTATACCTGCTCACGATCCTTTACCCGAGCATGACCCTGCACCTGCCGATGTGCCAGTTGTTGTACCACTGCTACCCGTCCCGATCCCTGTACTTGTTGACATGCTCCTTTTGCAGCCCAGATTGACCCTAGATATACGTTCACCCACAATGGGTGGATCGAGGACGATGATGACCTACCTCCTTTTGTTAGACATGTTACTCCCCCACCTGCACCTACACATGCACCAGCAGATATCGCCCCGTTTCACCCACACGTATCTGACATTCATCGCACTGATTTACCAGTCACGTTTCTACAGGATATTCCTCCTCCCCGTCCAGGGGAAGGACCATCGAGTCAGCAGCCCAGTCATATACCTCCTGTGTCAGCAGCCGATCATTTCATGCCACAGTTTACACACACTGCTCCTTTTGTTTCTACACCCACGGGCGAGCCACTTATTTGGTTTCCGCCCAACACGATGCCTGTGGCGGATCCGTACCATCCCTTCCACATTGGATACACGAGGGATGATTTGCTTTTGTCACTGCAGCTCCAGCAGGAGATGCTGTGTAGGAGAGTCATGGAGTTAGAGAGGATCCCGCGTCCTCCGCCTTGTCCTTGTCAGTCACCATTCACGACTCCGCCCGCTCCTCTCCTACCATACTTAGATGTTAACTTCTGTTTCCTTACTATGGAGCAGCAGGTTAGCTACCTGTTGCGTGTCATTCATGCCCTCGAGGAGGATTTAGCGCATTTACGCAGGTTTGTTTTCGTTCCTCCACCTCCTCCTCCTCCACCATCAGCTTAGAGGTTTTTGGTTTTTATGCAGATAGCATACTTTTGATGAGAGTGCAGCTATTGAGCTAGATTGCACAGCCTTTTGAAGACCACACTTTGACTTTTGACTTTTGATTATTGTCGTTGGTAGACGTTTTGGACAGGGGTGATATGACCCTTTAGTGCCTTTTGATGTATGATATATTGTGGAACATGTAAAACTGTACTTGTGGTCTTGATATATGAAAGCTCAATCGCAACATTCTCATTATATACGTTGTTGGAATTACTTGTTTGTGTTATAACATGGGATGTTATGTGTTTACTTATGATTGATGAATGTTATTACATACGCAAACAACATACTTATATGCATAAGACCTGACCTATACAAACTTCTTATAGAAGATGCCTCCACGAAGGGAAACTCGATTGCCCACTACTGAGGCTGAGTTACAAGAACGAATTTCACGAGCGATAGCAGAGCACGAGGACTCACGCGCTGAAACTAGCGGGGGTACCTCGAGGAACAACCCACCCTGTGGTAATGTTTAAGTCGCTTGAGACACATTACGTTACATTTGGATAATCCATGTACGTTCGCTAATGCTTTCTGTGAATGACGTTACTTGTACAGGCTGTACCTATAAGCAGTTTTTAGACTGTAAACCGCTAAATTTCGATGGCACCGGGGGTGCTGTGGCTTTTGTTCGATGGACGGAGAAGACCGATTTAGTGATAAGAATGAGCAAATGCGCACCAGAACAACAAGTCACCTACATCTCCGGATTGTTCATAGATGGAGCGCTTTCGTGGTGGAATCTCCAAGTCCATACTCTGGGAGAGGCAGCAGCATACGCTTTGACTTGGAATGAAATGAAGGAACTCATGCGTAAAAAGTATTGCTCCAGGGCCGAAATTCAAAAGTTAGAAACTGAATTCTGGAACCTCAAGATGGACGGCCCGAAGATCGCCGAATATGTGCAGAGATTCCACGATCTATCTCACGTGGTACCATACATGGTTAGTCCGAAATTCAAGCACGTTGAGCGTTTCATTTGGGGGTTGGCACCTCAGATTATGAGTATGGTGACGATGTCAAAACCTACTACGATCAACGAGGCTATCGACCTGAGTGTAGCACTAACTGAAGAAGCAATCAGGTTAAAAAAGTTTTCGATCTCTGACCAGAAGAAGAAGGAGACTCACGTTGAGTCATCCGGTGAGAACAAACGGAAGTTCTCCAACTTTAAGAAAGGTACCAGCAGTACAAGCAAGAAGGATGAGACAAACGCACCAACCAGGGCCAAAACTGGTGCTGAAAACAAAGGAAAAGGGTACATGGGCACCTTGCCCAAATGCGATGCATGTCAGTTGCATCACAATGGACGGTGTTGAGCCGGAAGATGCGAGTCTTAAGGATGAGTTGGTCACTCGAAGGAAACATGTTGGGTTGGTACTGGGCGTGGTAACAATGGTCAGAGAGGTTATGGCAACAACAACCGTGGTGGGAATGGATACGGAAACCACCCTCAAGGAGGAAATGGCGGTAACGGAAATCGTGGTAATTTTGGGAATCAAGCTGGTAATGGAAACTGTGGAGCGAATAACAATCAAGGCGGTAATGGGAACGGTAATGGTCGAGGACCAGGTTGTTTAATTGTGGAGACGTGGGGCATTTCAAGAGAGAGTGCCCAAAGCTCATTCAAGCTCATGGAAGAGTCTTCAACATCGGTGTGAGGGAAGCACGCCAAGATCCAAATGTGGTCACTGGTACGTTCCCTATCAACCAACGTTATGCATCTGTACTATTTGATACCGGTGCCGATTATAGTTTTGTATCGCTAGAATTTAAGAATATACTTGGGTTGGTAACCAGTAAGCTAGACATTCCATATTCAATAGAACTAGCTAATGGAAAGCTAGTAGAAGCGAATGAAGTTATTAGGGGTTGCGTGATAGAACTGGGAGAGCACGAGTTTACACTAGATCTGCTGCCAGTCGAGTTGGGAAGCTTCGACATGGTAGTGGGGATGGATTGGTTGTCAAGCAACCGAGCAGAGATTGTATGTCACGAGAAGGTCATTCGCATTCCGATGGCGAATGGAGAAACCATTGTGGTACATGGAGAGAACCGCGATACGCCCCTAAGAATCATTAGTTGTTTAAAGGCTCGAAAGTGTTTGCAGAAAGGATGTGTTGCCTTCTTGGCACACATTGTGGACAAAGAAGTCGCTGAGCCAAAGCTAGAAGACATTCCAGTCATGAAGGAATATCCTGAAGTCTTTCCCGAAGACTTGCCAGGATTGCCTCCGCAAAGGCAAGTCGAGTTTCACATTGACTTAGTTCCAGGTGCTGCGCCTGTAGCTAAGGCACCTTATCGACTTGCCCCCTCCAAGATGCAAGAACTGCAACACAACTTCAGGAGCTATTGGATAAGGGATTTATCAGACCAAGCTTCTCGCCTTAGGGAGCTCCAGTGCTGTTTGTCAAAAAGAAAGGTGGTAGTTTCTGCATGTGTATCGACTACCGCGAGCTTAACAAGTTGACTATCAAGAATAGATATCCTTTGCCAAGGATTGATGACCTGTTCGATCAACTACAAGGTTCGAGTTTACTCCAAGATCTATCTCCGATCAGGTTATCACCAGTTAAGAATACAAGAAGAAAGCATACCAAAGACTGCCTTTAGGACTTGATATGGGCATTACGAGTTCCTGGTTATGCCATTTGGGCTGACGAACATGCCAGCAGTATTCATGGATTTGATGAATAGAGTTTGTAAGCCGTACCTCGATAAGTTTGTGATCGTGTTCATTGACGATATTTTGATCTACTAAAAGACGAAGGAAGAACATGAGCAACATCTAAGAGCTATCTTAGAGTTGCTTAAGAAAGAGAAATTGTACGCGAAGTTCTCAAAGTGCGAGTTCTGGCTACGTGAGGTTCAGTTCCTTGGTCACGTGGTTAACGAAAATGGAATTCATGTGGATCCCACAAAGATCGAGGCAATCAAGAAATGGGAGACTCCGAAGACGCCAACCGAGATCTGTCAGTTCCTAGGGTTGGCAGGATATTATCGCAGATTTATTGAGGATTTCTCGAAAATCGCTCAACCTTTGACCTCCCTTACACAGAAAGATAAGAAGTATGAATGGGGAGACAAGCAAGAAGAAGCATTTCAATTGTTGAAAAACAAGCTTTGCGATGCACCGATCTTATCCCTACCCGAAGGCACTGACAACTTCGTGGTATATTGCGACGCCTCGCGTCAAGGTTTAGGCTGCGTACTGATGCAGCGATAGAAAGTTATAGCTGATGCTTCGCGCCAGTTGAAGGTTCATGAGAAAAACTACACCACGCATGACTTGGAGTTAGGCGCAGTGGTGTTTGCATTAAAGATCTGGCGACATTATTTGTATGGCACGCGATGCACAATCTTTACTGATCACAAGAGCTTACAGCATATATTCGATCAGAAAGAGCTTAACATGAGACAGAGACGATGGGTTGAGTTGTTAAACGATTATGATTGTGAAATCAAGTATCACCCAGGGAAGGCGAATGTGGTCGCAGACGCCTTGAGTCGGAAAGAAAGAATCAAGCCCATAAGGGTTTGAGCGTTGGAAATGATTGTTCAAACGGACCTCTCATTGCGCATTAATGCTGCACAGAGAGAAGCTCTTAAGAAAGAGAATCTTGAGAATGAATATCTCCGTGGGATGGAGAAACAGTTAGTACCCAATGATGAAGGAACGTTGTGCTTCATGAAACGAATTTGGGTTCCTCTCTTTGGTGGTCTGAGAGACGTTATTTTTTATGAAGCTCACAAGTCACGGCACTCGATCCATCCAGGATCGGATAAAATGTACAAGGATTTAAAGGATTTCTATTGGTGGCCGAAATTAAAAGGTGATGTTGCAACGTATGTTGGCAAATGTTTGACTTGTGCCAAAGTAAAGGCCGAATATCAGAAGCCTTCAGGTCTTCTGCAACAACCTGAAATACCCATGTGGAAATGGGAGCAGATTTCAATGGACTTTATAACGAAGTTGCCAAGGACACCAGAGGTCACGATACGATTTGGGTAATCATGGACCGTCTGACCAAATCTGCACACTTTTTACCGATCAGAGAAAAAGATAATACTTGCAAGCTTGCTGAGTTGTACCTCAGAGAGATTGTCACACGTCATGGAGTGCCTCTCTTGATTATCTCTGATAGAGATGGAAGATTCGTGTCAAGGATTTGGCAGTCCTTCCAAGAAGCCTTTGGTTGTCAGTTGAATTTGAGTACTGCATTCCATCCGCAGACAGATGGCCAGAGCGAGTGAACAATTCAAACGTTGGAAGACATGTTACGAGCTTGCGTGATGGATTTGGGTGGTAGTTGGGACACTCACTTACCCTTGGTAGAATTCTCTTACAACAACAGCTACCATGCGAGTATCCAAGCTGCACCGTTTGAAGCTTTCTATGGACGCAAGTGTCGATCACCGCTATGCTGGGCAGACGTGGGTGATAGACAGGTTGTTGGTCCTGAATTGGTACAAGAGACGACTAATAAGATTACACAGATCCGAGGGCGCATAAAGGCGGCTCGTGATCGACAAAAGAATTACGTGGACCGAATAAGGAAACCGTTGGAGTTTGTAGTAGGAGATATGGTTTTATTAAAGGTTTCACCCTGGAAGGGTGTAGCACGCTTTGGGAAGCGTGGGAAGTTGAACCCGCGATACATTGGACCATTCAAAATCTTGGAGAGGATTGGTCTTGTAGCTTACAAGTTGGATCTACCCGCAGAATTGAATGGCGTTCATGATACATTTCATGTATCTAACCTGAAAAAGAGTACAACTCAAGAAACAGTTGTCATACCTGCCGACGAAGTCCATATTGACGACACACTCCACTTTACTGAAGAACCTGTTGAGGTTACTGATTGGAAGGTTAACAAGACGCGACGGAGTAGTGTTAAACTCGTCAAGGTTTGTTGGAACGCGCGACACGGCCCAGAGTTCACTTGGGAGCGTGAGGATCGTATGAAAGCGAAGTACCCACATTTGTTCCCCAAGACCCCTGCAGCTAGTAGCAGAACTTAAATTTTGGGACGAAATTTTCTTAACGGGGGGAGAATGTGACAACCCTCATAAATCCAGGTATCCGTACAATTAATTAATAGTAATTAATGCTTAATGACTGTGCTAGATTATACATAACTGCTTTCTAATTACTACATCATACTTACATGTGCATCACATATTACATAATGTCACCTTATTATCACATGCAAACTTTATTGACATACATGATGCATAAAGCACGGTTAGCACAGTTAACAGATAGAACGGGAATATGCTGACGGGGTTCAATACATAGACAGACAGTGTTTTGAGACCCAGTATGGTCCAGGGACAAGGTACTACACTAGTATGGTGTGTAGGGAAGTAAGGACCATAAAACTGCGTCACTAGGTGATAGTTTAAGTGCCGGAAAGTTCCTAAAACCCACACAAAGTGCATAATTCTGCATTTTCAGCAAAATTCAGCTTTTTAACAAGCTAGTTACATGCAAAAATTTGACTAAATGGTCCTGAATGCTTTCCTAAGTGTCGGGAATTAAAAGCGTCACGAAAGGTAACATAAGGATTATTAAACGGTATAGTTTGACACTTTAACGAACCGGTATCTAACCGAACAACCGGACAATACCCGAAACACCAAAATTATACTAGAAACATTGTTTAATTATTTCTGAGCTAGTCATGATCCCCGAACACCTTAACACCCACTAAAATATCTAGAAACTAACTTAACTAACTATACACTTGATTTTGAACTAGTAAGTAATCAACTAGTTACAAGTTACACTTAGCTTGCTTGCTCTTGTTACCAAAATTTGATTTCTTTTTTTTTTATTGGATCTTGCTTGCTCTTGTTACCAAAATATTTAGAGTGAAGGTTATAAGTATGGCATGAGATCTCTAAAGATCATCATACTTCACACACTAACACACACCCACCTTTCTTCTACTCTCTCCCTCTCCTCTCAGCCGAGCATAGTGCCGCCACCACCACCACCTTACATCCATCATCCACTCATTCCGTATACTCTCAAGGGTGTAAGAAGGTGTCTTATGAAGCTTGGTGCTCTTGAATCTTGAAGAACCTCCATCAATTGCTTTTATCCATCACTTTTATCATCTTCTTCATCAAGTGTTCTTCCCTAGCTTAGAGCTAGTAGTAAGACTCTCACAACTCTTTAATACTTCTAATTTTAGTTGGTTAAAAGATGTATTATGTTGTAAATCACAAGAACACTAAAAGAACATAATCTTGAATCATGAACATAAAGCTTACATATGATGAAATCTTGATGAAATAATGTTGTTTAAGTATATGTATGATATTTGTTGTTGTTACTTGAGATTATGATGTTGATCATCATAAGGAGCTTGCTAGATTGTGATTAAACACATGATCTAGCAAGTTAGAGGATGATTATGTGTTAACACAAGAAGATCATCCTCATATATAAGCATGAACTCGAATAAAAAGATGATTTCTTGAAAAATGATAATCAAGTGAGTTGGTAAACTTAGAGATCTAAGATTTATGAATGATTTTTCTAAAAGAATCGAGTTCAAAATATGATTTTTAGAAGATCTTAGTTCTTACTTAAACTTACACTATTTTTGGTGATAAAATAAGTGTAGAAACAATAGAGAAGCAAGAAGATTTAATAAAGGAACGTTTTTGTAAAACATGTTTACAAGTTGTAAACATCCAAATCTTTCAAGAATGGGATTTTTAAAGAAGTAAACACACTTTAAGGGGTAACTAAACCTACTAAAAACACTACTAAGTTACTACAAGTTTTTGTGAAGGATCAAGTTCATGTTGTTATGTAAATTGTATAGTTTTTGCACTTGGTAAGTGTAAGATTGTTTAAGGATTGATTGTTGATTGTTTGGGATAAATTTTGAAAAGAAAATTATATGCTTTGATAGCATGGACACCTCCATTTTTAGGGGAAACTATGGCAAAATTTTCTAAAAATATAAACACTTAGAAAAATATTTTCTAACAAGTATTTACAAGTGTATTTTGATCATAAGTTTTCAATATAAACTTTGCCATAATTTTTGTAACAAAAATACAAATATTGGAGGTTGGTTTTTATAAATAAAAATGGGTAAATATATATTTAGAATATATATACATATTAAGACACTTGTGTGATTATTTGTATACTTGGTGAAATAGTTATATTATTTTAGGGTAAAATAATATAACTTAACAAAGTACCATGAAATTTACTATCCAAAATAATACCAAGAATATCAAGGGATAAATATATAAGTTACACATACAATATTGTGGAACCGAGCGATAGAACGTAACTTACAAAATATTCCGGAAAATACCGTTACATATATATTTTTGGTCAATATTATTTTGGATACATGAAATGAAAATATGATTTTTGTAAATATTACAAAGTTGTATCATAATTTTTGACAAGGATAAAATATATTATTTTGGGAGTAAAAATATATTTTCTTAGTTTATATAGAAGATATATGATTTTTGGGAAAATATATATTTTCTGGACAATACATTATTTTTGGACAAAATAAGTTAAATATATTTTCTAAAGTGAGACTTGAAAATATATTATTTTGGGATTACAAATACATTAATACGAAAACACATGTATGAGAATACCCCCATCCTTGGGAAGGACTTATGAAAATAAAATACTTGAGAAGTATTGTTAAAAAATGTGGTTTAAACAATTATTCCAAAACTAAATATAATTTGAGGTTAAAATAATTATTATTTTAACAAGTAATTATAACTTGGAATAATATTGAGAACATAAGAAACGTAACTTAAAAATGTAAGTACTAAGCAAAGGCACGACCCGTTCGTCTAATAGACGTTAGTACACTGTAGGTAGTCGTGTTTGCTGAGGAGATTTGAGTGCCAGTACTGAAGACGCAATACAGTGAGTTCATGTCCCCCTTTTCTTTAAACTGTTTTGTTTATTTACTTCGGGGGTGAAATACATGTTACAAAAGGATTATTTACAATACAATTGGTATGGTTAGCCTAGGAAAGAACCATATATCATGTGAATGGGTAGGCGTATACTTGATGCCATCAATCCTCTTGTAGGACCGTGGGGCATAAGTGATAGATCTATTTGGGTGTAGCGAGCCCACACCCATGAGGTCAGGGTGGCCCATAGTGGTGACTATGTCTTCATGCCGGAAGCCCGGTGGAACTTTGCTGGGTTTGAGACTTCCTACACCGTCACACATATCAGTGGCCTTGCAAACCATTGGTGATCTTTTCCTTGTTTGTTATCATACCGGGACTTTCATACATACATTGAATACAAATGTTTTACACATACTCACGAACACATGAACTCGCTCAACTTTTGTTGATATTTTTAAACTACATGTATTTCAGGGAACTAAGTGGATCTGGCAGGTGTGTGCATGTTTTCAAGCTGCGTTTAAATAAAAGATGTCATCCGTGGTCGTAGAGTTTAGAAGATGTGTCCTATTCCTGGACGGGGTGCATGTTTCTAAACCCGGTTATATTTAAGATCTTTTGTCGAGTCTTGATGAACTCATTTGAACATGTTGTGGTTTATAACTTAAGTTTGGTGTCAAATTTTCAAACAAGTATGTTGTGGTACTTTTAAACTTAACTTTTATGGATGAATATCTTTCGGTTTTTATCATTTAGCATTGTTATGATTGAATGCTATGGTATTAAGAAGTCACACCAATAACCACGCTTCCGTAAAAGTCAGGGTGTGACATGATAGGCTACAGGTCCTATTCTTCTAATAATCTCAAAAGGTCCAACATACCTGGGACTTAGCTTTCCTCTTTTGATGAATCTTACCACTCCTTTCCAAGGAGAAACTTTTAACAATACTTTATCTCCTACTTGAAATTCCAATGGTTTGCGTCGGTTATCAGCATAGCTCTTTTGTCGATCACGTGCTGCTTTCAGTCGTTCCTTGACTTGAATGATCTTGTCGGTTATCTCCTGCACTATCTCAGGTCCATATAGTTGCTTTTCACCAATTTCTGCCCAACAGACTGGGGTTCGACACTTTCGTCCATAGAGTGCTTCGAATGGTGCAGCATTGATACTTGTGTGATAACTGTTATTATAAAAAAATTCTATTAAAGGTAAGTGATAGTCCCAATTACCTCCGAAATCAATTACACAAGCTCTAAGCATGTCTTCCATCGTCTGAATTGTCCTTTCGCTTTGTCCGAATGTTTGAGGATGATAAGCGGTGCTTAGATTTAACTTGGTTCCCATTGCTTTTTGGAAACTTGACCAAAAATGAGAGGTAAAACGGCTATCCCTATCAGAAACAATTGATAAAGGAATTCCATGTAAAGAAACAATTTCATTTACATACAATTTAGCTAGCTGTTCCATACTGAAAGTTTCTTTCATTGGTAGGAAATGAGCTGACTTGGTTAGCCTATCTACAATCACCCAGATTGTATCATTGCCTTTTCTTGTTTTGGGTAATTTGGTAACAAAATCCATTGTTATCAATTCCTATTTCCACACTGGCATTTCTAACAGTTGCAGCAATCCTGAGGGTTTCTGATGTTCAGCTTTAACTTGTGAGCAAGTTAAACATTTAGAAACATAGGTTGCTATGTCCTTTTTCATTCCTATCCACCAGAAATTCTTTCTTAAATCCTGGTACATCTTATCACTTCCTGGGTGCATTGTATACTTAGACTTATGGGCTTCTTCTAATATACGATGACGTAGGTTTCCTAATTTAGGTATCCACATTCTCTTTTCATGGAATCTCCAAATTCCATCTGTTCCTTGTTCTAATTCCTTAATTATACCTTTTAAATTTTTCAGTATCCTCCTTGATTACTGATTCTTGTGCTTCTCTTATCTGATCATTTAAATTTACTTGCAGATTTAATTTAAGAGAACGTACCCTTTTTGGCTTTTCGTGATATTTTAGGCTTAAAGCATCTGCCACTACATTTGCTTTTCCTTCATGATACTGGATCTCACAATCATAATCACTAAGCATCTCTATCCAGCGTCTTTGTCTCATATTCAATTCTTTTTGCCCAAAAACATATCTTAAACTTTTATGATCGGTGAATATGGTAAACTTACTACCATAAAGGTAATGTCTCCAAATTTTAAAGGCGAAAATTATGGCTCCTAATTCTAGATCATGGGTTGAATAATTCTCTTCATGATTCTTAAGTTGTCTAGATGCGTAAGCTATAACCTTTTGGCGTTGCATTAACACACATCCAT